>PQWD01004641.1:0-26002 GCA_019425675.1 Leucinodes orbonalis | reverse complement strand
TAATTAAAAATATATAGGCTACTATTTCTGAGAGGACGTCGATGGATAACGTCAACCTACCACATACTATGCTGCTACAATATCAAGACCTTCTACACATATTTAATGGTGTGAAGAATATAATTCTGCTGTCTACAAGCTAAAAGGTCGTTAACTGACGAGCACAATTTTTATTACGGCAGATAAGTAACTTAAATCGTGCACTGGTATACACTGAACGTGTGACTGATAGTGACGTTTCACATGAAAACTCCCTTTTAGAATGTCTTTATGGTCATAAATAGCAATATAAGCACATCCCTTAGCCGAAGATGTTTTCAAACAATGTTTTTCTGTTGTCATAATTTTTCGTCGTTTTTGCTAGTGGACGGCAGAATTACAGTATTCATAATGGAATAGATACAGAAGAACAGCTCTTTGGAGAAAAGTCAGTACATAGGATCTCTACAATTGAACTTGTAATTAACTTCGTATCTATTTTTGATTACCCTTAACCATGCATATAATTCTTAAGCTTATCCCGTATTGATTTAATCATGAAAACATACTTGTTATACAATGCATTTACTGCCTTTTTTCCCGAGCATTGATAAACTATAAGATTATTATATATTACTACAAAAGGCTTGTAAGAAAGTCGTTGGTATAAATAGCATGATTAAAAAACAAGTCTTTAAAGCTTTTGCTTATCCTAATTTACAAACATCAAACATTAGAATATTCGTGGGTTAAGTAACAGTAGGCCTGATATTGAGTTTTTTGGTTCTTCACCGCAGTGCCTAATATCGTCCATGAAATAGGAGTGTTATATCCTACTGCACTTGCCGGGAAGAGTATAATGAAGCTAGTAAAATTACTGGGTATAAGAAACCTGACATATGTTGTATCGGGTGTCGGGCGCAGTTCGGCGTTGATGGAGGAAAATAACTGTAGTGTCTATCAGTTGTTGGTCTCCATCAAGGCCGCTCTGGCATGGTCATCCAGAAACAGAAGTGCAAAACACTTCTATATTATGGGACGATAACTGACACTGCGGTGGTACCTACCTAGACGACTCAGTACCGAGTCTACCACCTAGTAAAATGGAACAACGTTTGCCGGATCAGCGTGCACATCGTCATCGTCATTACATAGGTTCCTTTAAAAAGCAATCAAGCCAACCTCTAACAAATAAACAAACACCGCAAGCAATTTCTTATTTTTACATCTCGTTTTATCGTTACAGCAATCGTAAACATACAAACCAGCTTGACTTCTTACATAGGATTTAGAGCAGCGTAATGAGAGTTTCCATTTACCTTGCGTGTTTACGCGAAAGTACGAGTAAAATTCAAAGAAACTTACTAGAAACGGAAGTAAAAACACAAAACAAGCAACACATTCATTCGGGCGCTTTTAAACAAAAGTTACTTGTTATCACCGGTTTAAGCGTTTTACAAGCGTTCATTCTACAGAGAGGCTAAAATAAAAAAAGACGATGTGACGATTAAGTGTTTTATTATGGCATTAAATTAACGGAAAGCCAAGTATGCTCGCCTAATGAAGTACTGTTGTTTTCATACAATGACTGTTCATAGTAATTATTTTCTGTTAAGACTGCCCGGCACCCGTCACCAGAAACAAGAGCCCCGACCTTCTTATGATGAGTACTATCCGCCAGAGTCACGTTCGCCATTTTATCGCCCAATCTGCTGACCATCCAACAGCAGCTGACAGCAACAACGTAGACGTCCCCGGGACGCACTCGACGATCCACATCGCCCGATTGCCATCGCCATCGCGTCAAATAAAGCATACAAATCGTCCACATTAGCATTATTATAACACACATAATACAACAAGACCGAGGTCCCGTCCTAGACGGCGGGATCATCGTCGCAAGTCCTTTTAAGTTCGACCAGCCCCCAGTGACTGAATGGATAGGTTGAGTAATTGTGACCATCGTATTTCGGATAACGAAGACACGAGCAAACAAACACATTTGGTATTTAGAGTATCACAGGTGACAGTACTCCTATACCATTTGGTGGGCAGAGTGCTTTGTTGAGTAAGCTGCTCTAAATTAATAGTGTGTTCACAAAGATGCTCTTGTTGTTTTGAATCTTTAGACATCAGAGCGTGAGCAACCGACGCTTGGTGTGGACTGTTGCTTTCCAACTGGAGGGTGCAGATTCCAATCACGTCACGTGCCAAAATTATTTCGAATTTTTGAAATTATAAGTACGTTTATCCGACGCCCTTGCGGTGAAGGAAAACATTGTGAGGAACCTACGCACACCTACGAATAAATTTAAAGGTTGTACCTGATGTCGGCCAGTCCGCACTAGGCCTGCGTGGACAACTAAGGCCTATACACCCTATACGGGTAGTCTCGTGCCTCTCTTTGGGGACGTATAATGCGGTGATAATGATAATCCCTAAATAGTTTTTTTTTAGTCGCTTATGTTATGGTTACATAATGGGGTATGATTATCTAATTTCAATGCCTTTTCCCTTTCTTTTCTTTATTTTCAAAATTTATGAGTTTGTAGTACATTTCTCTCTCTGCTATAATTTTTAATTCAAAGTATACTTAGTATGTACTTATAAATTGTATTAAAAGTAGAATAGGTAGAATGGGTATACATATTGAAAAAGGAATGTCAATAATTTCTTATAAATTGGCTTGCCTTTAAAACAATAAAGAATCTACAGTATAAACTATTAGAAAACTTCTTTCAAAAACACTCCCTAATTTCACAAATAGACGTAAAAGGCGAAGGGCAAACAGGTACGTAAATATGATTACAGTTTGATTTTTATCGGGACCACTCAAAGGCTAACAAAGTCTAGACTGTTTATTATATTTTGTTTCAAAGCAAATTCAATCAATTACTCAGAAAAATTAGATATTTTCGTTTGTGGAATTGTACGTAATCACACTTAAGACTTGTTCAGCTGAGCTGCCTCGGCGTGATAATAGTTTTCTGAAATTTAATTGTAATACATATTACTGTAAAACAAGAATAATATTATGGCAATTTGTAAGGAATTTATTTATCAACTAGCTGTGCGCTGTAGTATAAAATATTCTCAGGGTGGTAGGGTGTCAGCTAACTTCATACCAATGTTAATAAATCTTCGTTACATCAAGACACAGACAGACACAAAACAATAGGTACTTTAATTTTCAATAATAAAACGTTTTTTTTTCTAAAATATAAGTAGCCTATCCTGGAAATCCGAAATCGATCCCGCCATTTCAACGATTATCCGGAATAAACAGACAGACAAAAGTTTTAAAACTGTTTTTTGTGTATATAGATATATTCATATGAATTTCGTAAAAAATGGTTATTTCAATATAATTTCGGAGATTCGAAAACACCTTGGTACGTGGCGAGATTTAAACCTGCACCCCCAGATAGGAAGGCAACAGCCCACACCAATGAACCACCGCCAATGCAAACGACCATACAATCGCGAGCATGTTCAAAGGTTGTGCGTGAAGTCGGACAATCCACACGTGACTCGTGCCCCTCGGTGGGGACGTTTAAATGAGCGGATGATATGAACATATTTCGTCACCTCTTCGTTAGTGGATGCCAGTTAGTGTATAACAGGACTATCTATGCATATTATATACCGTTTAAAGTCGTTTAAAACCTTACGTGCGAACTTTAATATCGGAGACAATATTCTAGTGACAAAATTTGTGGATCTGCACCATTCTAAATGCAAATCTGACATATTAAACGGTACTGTAGGAAATGATATTACTTATGTATAACACCCTCAGTGATCCGTTTTAATATTTCGACTTAGAGAAGTGTTCATTGTATAGACAATGATTAAAAGAGTGCTTAGTTTTATTTTTAAATGAAAATCTAGTAAGTGTTACGAAGATTTCGTAATGAACACTTTTTTGGATTATGCAAGTATAGATACTATAAATACTTAAGTAATTTCATATGATATCTCATTTGAACTAAGAGTTCCGCTATGCATTTCAACCCCGTATTAATATAATTGTATTTAGTGTTATTTTTTAAATACATCTTTTTAATTTAAAATCAAAGGTAAATATTTGAAAATACTTTTATAATTATTGTAAAAAGAATGTGCTAAAATAAATATCAAACACCCTCCTCCTCGCCCTTTGGACAGTGGTGGTTTACGTTTTGACAGACATACTATTTTGCAATATTACCGATTTTTTATAAAACGCCTTTTCAGCGTTCGAAGTGAATCGTGAAATATTTCTCTTAGTATCTCGGTAGGTTGGTAGTGTAAGTAAAAACGCAGCAACAAGCTTGTAGAAGTTTACATTTGCAGCACCCTCACGTTAGTATTCAAATAAATTACAATAGTTGACACATGAAACGTAAAACACATAGTTTCTAGTCAAGTGATTAATTCCAAACACAAAAGCTGCATTTCAACCGAAAGACAATAGCCGATCGACTTGAGTCTGAGTAAGGTTTAGGTTAGTAGTTAGTGCCGAACGTAGATAGAAAGCAGCCTTTGGTCGCTTACACAAGCATTAGAGAGCGCTATCTCACTGCCGCAGCAAGCTCAGCTAAAGGGGTACTAACGTGTAGAATGGAGGCGCGCACTCAATCTGGAACGTAGGACTCAACCCATTTTAAGTACCCCCAATATGAGATACTATAAGTAGGTTAGATGGAATGTTTAATTGAGTTTCTATAACGATTGCGCGCCGGCTGGCCGACGGAGATATGGCTGTAACAAATGATAGCCACTAGTGCAGTGACTTCGCACGATTTAGGATGAATAGTCCAATTTGGCTGGTGATATTCTCTATAAACATATAGATTGTGTAGTTCATTTTGTAGACAATCGTTAGGAAACAATTTGATAAATGACTGGAAATAATCAAATATTTACATTTAATAACTCTTTACCTTTTGATGATTTTGAAAACTGTTGACGAGAAATGTATGCGTAAATAGTAAAAATGAACAATTGGATTAGTAGTTGAGTGTGCGAAAGGCAACGGGCAACCCTCTCTCTCTCTTCGAACTAATCTACGGGTAACCCTTTTAAACTAAAAAAGTGCCCGGTGAAGCTGTAAAAGCCATCTGCGGCCAACAGGAGTAGTCAGTTCGAAAAAAAAAACATTTAATATATGAACATAATTTTTACATTAATCATGAATATTGCTAAATTCAGAACTCAGTATTAGGAACGCAGCCATGAACAAATCCAAAGTCGCTGAAAAATGAGGTCATACGATGACTGTCTGATTTTCCCTCAATCAAGATTGGGTTTGAGAGCTGAAGCCACGCCAGAAAAACATCATCATCATCAGCTCATTAAATGTCCCCACCGAGGGGCACGAGCCTACCCGTATAGGGTGATTAGGCCTTAGTCGTCCACGCGGGCCCAGTGCGGATTGGACGACTTCACACACAACCTTCGAATCTCTTCGTAGGCGTGCATGAAGGTTTCCTCACGAAATTATAATTCCAACAAAAACAATTCATGTAAAATGTTCTTAAAGACAACCACATAAAGTTTGCCCTGCGAAAAAGGTATCAGATCAAGTTACACGGATATCAGATCAGTCTACACGGCATAACTCTACCGACCTTCACTTTTAGGTTACGGTCGGTAGAGTTAGGCTAGGTTGGGCTCTGTATGTTCCGCATACTACTCTGTTACCCATTTCATATAAATATGGATTTGGAGCCTAATGTATAAGTACCAGATTTTACTGTATGAGCAGATGTTAGGGTTATTTAGCCATTCCTGTAGAGACATTGTACACTTGTATGTTTAATTAGTCTATTATTGACATTATATCCTGAGAATATAAACTATCTGGTACATTGGAAACCAACTCTATGAGTGTTAAAACAACGACGAAACACTTCAAAAAGGAAGGTAGTATGTAGTGTATTGAGAAAAGTACTCTTTAATACTGACAAGCCTTTTAGGCGTAATTAGGTAACTAACTTAATATTTATTACCCAACCTTATTGGTTTCTATGATTAATCTATGCTTAAGCAAGAATCACGGATCGATGCACAGCTGCTGAACAGCGAACGAAGTTTATGAAAACATAAAAGATTGAAATATTACAATTTAATGTGAATGACACTACTGTACGTATATATTTTGCTCCGAGCAATCCTTACTTAACACAATCTCTTACACTCTTTCTCTTCAACCTTTCTCAGTCCATTGTTAGACATAGGTTTCCCCATTTTGCGCAAGATATCCCGGTCCTCTTCTTCACACTAGCTAGTCTAGACACTCATAAAGAGTATTTATAAATCGACCCAAGCGTAACTGCCATAATGAGCAATTATTTAAAATATCTCCTATCCTATCGCGTTTCGAGAGAATGCACTTGAACAAATAGACAACGACCGTCTTTTGTTCTTATCAGTGCCTTCGTGATCTATTGGAGCATCCCTTAAGCTTTACAGATTGATCTAGAGGGCTTCGAGGAGGGCCGTAAGGTCCCGTGGACCACGAGTAGCACACAGTGTTAAAATATTTCAGTTAAATTACAACTTTACTGGTATAATAAGAAGATTGATTCCGTGTATCTTGTCGTTGTTCCATGTCACAGGATTCAGATACTAAAAGCGATTATAGAACTCTGACCAGATTAAATTACATTACACATCAATATGGCCATTACCCAACTACATTCAAGATACGAAGATCATTAACATAGATACATAATTTTACCATTACTAGCCGCAGGAATTCGTCACCAAATGTAATTACAAACGTTACGCTAATCGCCCGCTCCGTCACGAACTTAATGGTGAATTATTTACTGTGTGCAGAAAAGTTTTGGCCGGACCGGCCACTGTAATTAAATACTCTGAAGGGATATAAATTACACTCCTCACTCTTTTCAGCAAAAACCTGATTCGTGGACATTTCGAACGGGTTCGATGATATTAGTGAGAATGTTACATCATGAGCCTATAACGCCCCACTGCAGGGAATATACTTTACCACACAGCATAACCATGGGGAGATTGGGCCTTAACCCACCACGAAAACCCAATGCAGAATTTAGAACAATCAAAAATAATATGAAATTAAATAAATATCCATTGACATTCACACAGCGCTATCTAGTCCTAACTAAGCATTAAGCTTGTTATATGGGTACTAAAACGGATAAACATATTTATACTTTTTTTGTAATACATATATATTATAAGGTAGAAAACACCCATAATATATCGATTTATTTCTTCTCTTACATAGAGTAAAATAGGTTCAAAATCATCTATTAAAAGCTGAGATAAACAATATAAGCTATCAATTTTTTTATATCTAATTATAATATTAGGTGATTTTGATTAGTTAAAAAACCAAGAGGATTGCAATATAACCCTTTGTAAAAAAGCTTTGATTTAACCAAATGAAGTGCAAGCAACACATCTTATCAAGCCGGATGGATATCTGTTTGTTATTCGTTAACAGGCGTATTGACATCGGGCTGTATACATTTACAATTGGCGACAGACCAATTAATCACTTCAAAGCTCCGATACAAGACTGTCGCGGCTAAAAACGTCAGAGCACATTTTATCAGAGCGGATTCCGTCGACCATGGCCGCAAATACACACAAATAAGCAATTTACAATTCCAATCCGAGCCATGAGCCCACCTATTCATCATTTAGATTTATAGAGCTTTATCTAAACGATCTGTTTTCTTGTTTAATTAATGGAAGTAAGAATTTCAGCTCTTCCAGTGTCTCGTTAGGAGATCGGCGTATCACGTTGCACGGCCTATGTTCGAGATTACACTCCTAGGGAGTCCCTCGTTAGTAAGATAAGCACGTGTCCAAATATGTAGCTAATTTACTCCATTGTTAAACTAACATGCTTTATTCGTGAAATGTAATAAAGATAGACCTAAACTTAAATTATGAGCACTAAGATGAGAGTAAGACTTAAAAATAATGTAAACTTTCGTAAGGCAGTACCCAAATTTTACGCGAAAACATTGTGAATCATAAATGATATTGATATGCCCATTTAAAAGCAAAATTATCATAATGAGATATCTTCATATGCCAGACTCTTTTACATTTCAATTATGACATTCATTAAAGGTCCTCCAACCTCATTTATAATCACTTATTTATTTATGTTTTTATTTTTTTATGTAGGTATTTATTTATTGCATTCCACATGACACTAATATAATCACGTACGTAGGTAGGTAAGGTAAACCTATCCATATATTTTTTTCTTTTGTTAGGTACCTATTTAAGCTCAAGCAATTTACTGCAGGACTAGGTCTCCTAAAATTCTCGTGATAAAGTTTTTAAAACCGTAACGATTTATACCTACTCCCGTGTGTTATGAATATGATTGAATAGCTAGAACCTTGTTTTTTGGCACCACGAAGTGCCGGTGGAGTTTAGTTCTGTCAGATTTTATGTACGCTGAGATTCCTGGCATCCTCATCCCTTATTCTTAAATATATACGGATCATTGTTATTGAGCTAGTAAGGAAGATTATATAATTTTGTATAAATATTGGTGAAGAAATTATTATATTATTATCAGTTATCGTTGTCATCTATTGTGTATTTAATATATAAGATTTATGCAGTTGCGCTGCGCCTAATTTTAGAATTAACTATTATGATTTCTTTTTTTTTCTCATTGTAAGAGAACTGTAACTGTATCGAAGCCTCTAACGAAACTACTAACGATAGTAGCTATAATTAGACATTAGCTCAAAAAACGACTAAGTACCTTGTACCTATGAACTATGATAATGAATAGATGCAGAAACAACGGAGAAGTTAGGTACTTACCTACAGGCTATGGCGTAGTAGAAAGAAAAGTTTTATCTTTAGACGTGTAATTAAGTTGGTCTTGTTTTCCGAATTCCATTTATTTTCGTTTCAGGAATAGATACCTATATAATTCACAGAGTAAAAATCCTTGTGAAAAGGCCAGTTTCACCGAGAGAGAATCACAAAACAGATTAACTTTTTGCCAAACTGCCACTCCATCGCAGAAATAAAAAAATAAAAGTCATCGACGCTTAAGTATCCTAAGACGTCTGGTAAAACTCGGGGAACACCGAAAGTTACTCCGAAATAATCCGCAAAACAAAAAGAAAAATTTACGTACGGGACGCCTCAAACTTTTTCGTTGTCCATTAAATTCTATTGTGTCGAAAGACGACGCGATTGTCGTCCCGCCAATTCATCATACCTACTGGATTAGGTATCCAGTCTAAGTAACTTGAAGACCAACAAAGTAAAAATATAATTCATACAAGCAGCGGCCGAGCTAGCTAGCATAGGTGGCACCACAGACATCCGAATATACAATTAGACTGGACAAGCCGCCAAGTTTATAGGCAGTCCCAGTGTCGCAATTTCTTTTCGGTTCTTACCTGTGAAAAGTTATTATATTTCTTGGTAAATTTACTGATTCATTGCGATGATGGCATGTTACAATTGCACAGGATGGCATTTTGAGAAAAAACGGTAATTTCTTCTAATATTCGTGCGTCTTGACTCGTCTCACAGAGCGTAAACTGGCAGCCAGTGTATGCTCGTTGAGCTTACATTTGTCGCACTTAAAAACGCGGCTTGCCCCATCTCCTGTATTGGGAAATCTGTGGGTGGCACGCAGGGCGGATTTTGTAGGTGACAGCGTAATAAGTAAATTTATTTTTACGTACTTGGTCTAGAAGCCGTAAACTTCCAAGAGTTAAACCATATAGTAACAAAGATTTGACAACGTCGAAATCAATTCAATTAATTTCAATAATATATACCGTATATGAGATTATATATAAATATACCAGCCAAATGGGTCGGCATAAGTTAAAATGTTAAGAAGACTGGACGAGCGCGCTCGCATTTTGGCGGGATTTCGAAACGAAGTAGCAAATACACATTGTACTAGGTTTTATTCCATATTTTGAAAGATGAGGATGCATACCTATCTTGGCCTTTCGTTTACCTCCAGCCTCTACCTACAAAAGGCGTCAATTCATTGGGGAGGAAAACTTACTTTACTTCGCTTGCTAAGGCTAAGATCATCGTTGATCTTTGCTTAAATTTAGTAAGAAAGGGATAGCGCTACACAAGGTTAATAGCGGCATCCCTTTCTAACTCAATTTAAGTAAATATCAATGCTTGATTCTCGATCTAGAATACGGGCCTACAACTTGGCCTCTACTCTTGAACCGGAGAGATGTGTCCAGTACTGTGATAAGGTGTTTACTTTTTAACAATAAACTTTATATTATGACCTTTTTGTTATACAAGTGTAACAGTATCACCAACATCTCAACCATTTCCCATATTTCTACAGTTAACACAATTATTAATATTAACATAAACAAGAATATAATAAAACACGAAAATTTTACCTCAACTTTCATTATAATTTTCTTAGAAGATTTAGTATAAATGCATAGATACAAAACAATAACACAAGCAGTCGACACCTTTTATTAAAAGACGAAACTTCACAAGCTTTACATTCCGTTAAATATTTTTGTTTTTTTTTATTAAGTAGTTGGTAAGTAACAAAATTCGGTGTTTCAAAACTCATAAAAAATGAAAAAATAAGGCTTTTAAATAAATAATTTACACAACAAAATATTTTAAAAGGCACTAGGTTATTCAACTGTTTTCTCTGTCTTACAAAGAAATTTTACAAAATAAATGGCAATAAAAACTTACAAATAATTAGCATACAAATAAGTAAAAAGAAAAAATACTATTTTATTTACAGAAGTGAATGATAATTCGGATGGCGATACTTTACAGCGCTTAATCACTCAGCGGTATTGAATGTTTTTAGGCCTTAAATTGCACTATGTCTAGTAGTTATAAAGGTTTGTTTATGTTATACTCAAAATGGTAAAATTTGAAGCCAATAAACGTGCCTTTTATAAAATATAATTGATACAATACAGAAAATAGCTTTAACAAAAATAAATATTTAAAAAAGTTTGATAGATGTTCATTACATAGTCTGGTCGGCTGTTCTATTTATTTGAAAAAGCTTGCACTATAAATACATGTCGAAACCTTATAATAATACATAAACTATTAATTTGTGCAATTATTTCATAAACACCTACCTATCTATAAAATGACCGCCATTATAAAAAAGTATGGCACGATGCGAGTAATCCCATTATTGTACTATAATAATAATTGCGTAATCATATTTTTCAACAACTCGTTGTTTTGCACGTGACGTCATAAGATACCGTGTACCTCTGTGTAAATTAGCACCTATTTATTCATAAATATAACTCTTTAATTCTAAGAAACTCTAATGAAATTCATACATAATACTGTGAACAATAGAAAAAAAAAATAATTTTAAGTGTTTAAATTAAAAAATAATTCAAGTGTAACACAAATATTTACAAATTCGAACCAAACGCAAGAAATGCATACTTTCGTTTTCATATAAATTATTTGGTCGATTACGAATCGCTTTGCCTATGACATCAGAAATGAGACAATAAATGCAATTTAACAATAAAGTCTACCTAATATGATTTAAAACGAAACAAATATAAATAATGAAAAAAATACAATTTAGTCTATTATACGTCCAAATTTGATACCAATAATACGAAGTCATCGCCGCATGTGTACAAGTACCTTTACAATATCTAAAGCATTTCTTAAAAATAAAAAGACAAGGTAAGCTTAGCCACCATGACACTTGTCAGACATCTTAAAAAATGGTAGAAACACAAAAATCATTATTAACATAGCAACATTCAACATATAAAATGGTTCACTGTTTCATTAAAATTGATTCACTATGACTCACTCGCCCATGATTGATGCAACGACTTGAGATGTTCATACGCTCTATTAGTTATGTTCAATGTAGGTACAATTTCTAACAGACCATTCTCACCAATCAAGCTTAGCCCGGCTAACCCTAAATACGTGTGCATAGGGTCCGTACACGTATCCGGCCACTTCGAGAACCCACCGACAACACAATCCTGAGTTTCGTACACATATTTCCTATTGTTCACATAATTGCTCATGTGTAGTATGTCCAATATCTTCAACGAAGCGCCCACCCAGAAGCTGTAGCACGTATCAACCGACTTATTGGGTCTGCCCTGGAAACCGTCGACTTGTCGGAACAGAAGCCAACGTTTGAGCCCTTCGATTTGCTCCTCGGATAGCTTGTGCAGCCTGTTGGTGAGACTGAGAGTGGCCAAAGCGCAGAATGTCGTTCCGCCGTGGGACTCTAACTCGGGACATTGGGCGATTCCGTAGTCGTAACTCTGCAATGGAAATTTTACTTTTACAACAGATACAAAACATGACTATTCCTTTTTGACTACCCAGGTTTATTGCCTGAGAAATTGGGAAATTAGACCAAGGGTTCGAATCCGGGCAGTATAAATATTTGTGTGAATGAACATGTCTGTTTTATGTCCGAGGCTTCGCTCGCGTTAAGAAGTATTATTTGTATCCCCTTGTGGGAGGATTAATCAGAATCCTTTCTTAGCGGATGCCTACATCATGCCTTCTACTTGCATGCAAAATTTCAGCCTGTTCCGTCCAGTGGTTTGGGATGTGCATTGATAGATCACTGTCAGTCAGTAAGTCACCTTCGAGTTATATATATTTAGATGTAGTCGTAGTAGACCCCGTGGGATTGGACACCACGACCACCAGCACCAGATCACTCTTATATAATCTAATCTCAAAGATCACACAATCATAAAAGTTAAATGCCTACAGGAAAAAGATGGTTAATTTCCTGTATGCAAGATAATTAGGAATATTAATAAAAGGCTTATTTATATAATTTACTACGAAGGTTGTAAAAATATGATAATATAATAACTGAGAGCCATCTGCGCTCGCCAAATGCCTGGTGGAGCTGTAAAGGAAATTGCAGCCAACAGCAGTAGTCAGTTGGAAAAAAAAAAGAAATATAAATACAAATGTTTTTATGACTGCAGCAGCCTCCTTTTAATTACAACCGTTTTTGCTTTCCATTTTGCTTTATAGTATGAGTAGTTATAATAACCTTGGTTATTATAAGTAATAGAATCTCATCGGCCAACCCGCCTAAGGCCTATGCACCCTATACGGGTAGGCTCGAGCTCCTAAGTGGGGATGTTTAATGAGCTGACGATGATGAGATACTCACTATAGACTTAATGATATAATCCGTCGCTTTCTCAATGTCGAAGCCAGACCAGTCATCGAGGATATAACTGATGCACGCAGCGCAATACACAAAACGCATGTCGGACTCGCAACCGGAGAGTGTCGCCGAAAACGTGCCTTCTTCGGTCTGCAGGGCCCTTACACCTTGGGACAAGTGACAGAATTAATTAAATAATAATAATAAATTGTATTTATTTCTCTCACCACAAAATACAAAAAACTTATTTTTTATTGTATTGTATTACTTAAAGATTTCGTATGTGTAAAGCTGTTAGATTATAGCAATTGAAAATACAATTTACCTTCAACCAAGGCCTTTCTATTAATCCTAGACAAGTCATCCCCCAAGCTTAATAGTATGCACAGTCCTGTATACGTCATTGCAAGATGGCCACATCGGTAGTGCCTGTTGGCTTCTCCCAAGTCGATGTTAATGGTGGATGAACCTTGAAACCCACATGACGACATGTCGCCATCTGCAATAAAAATATCATAACTATTAATGCTTATTCTGTGGTTAATTTTAATATTATTATTTATTAAATAGTAGCAAGTTACATGTATTAAAAACATAATACCTTTTATTTTATTATTTGATTTATAATCATATCCCTACCAACCATAAAAACATTTACATAGCTATACTTTAGAAAGAAACCTTATTACAATACAAGAAAAGTTTATTATTATCATATTATTAAACTGGAGGCTAATTATAAAGCCACTGAATAACATCACATTAATTAAATGATAAGCATTATTAACAGTAATTCATGTATATTTGCACTACACCTTTTATAACATGGTAGTTATCTTCAACATACAACAAGGCGTAAATAATAAAATTAAATGAGCATGTTAAGAAAGCAAATACCTACCTACTTTACAAGCTACCAACTAAATATGTTTTCCTACAATTGTGAGATTAGTGAGTCAGACAATGTTTACAGTTAATGTAATTAAGCTGATAATTATGGTGTTTCAATGTGCCTTGACTAAACAATGTAAAGTATGATTTTATTTAAGATAAACCACACTAAACTCATTAAAATATATAATTATATTTTTTTGCTACTGATGTCTTAAAAATCAGTAAAATATGCCATTTAAATATAAAAAATTAAGCAAGTAATTTAACAGCACTGACTACAAAGAGCCTGACATTTATGCCCACAGGTAGTAAAGTAAATATTTATCATTAAAGACAACCATCCGAAGATATTAGCTAGCCTTTTGTAGCATAGAGAGACTTGCGGGAAATTTTTATTCTCAACCATAGTATGAAGTGTATTGTAATGTAATGGAACATGTTAACAGATACATCATCAAACCCTTAAAATTAGTAAATTATGAGGATTATAAAAATTAGATGGGTAATCAGTGTTGAAATTATCTGATGGGGTCAGAGCCAAAACTTAAAGTGGACTAAAGTACAACAAATATGGCTTTGTTAAATTTTAAATAAACAATGGACCTAAAGAAGTAAACCATGATATCATAACAAAGTATTTCAAGCATTTCACAGTGATATTAATAATATTAATCCAAGTATAGGGTGCCACATTTATCCAATACTGTTGGCAGGTTGCGAAGGCCCTGTTTTGTTGGAAAGGATGAATGATGGACATTTAAAAAAAAATTTGGCTAGATTAAGATGCCAAAGCCGCTCAATGCGACATACCAGTTTCTAGTACTACCCAAAGCACAAACTAATTATGGCAAACAAATGTTAACTTTTTAAGAACTACAGACCTATAAGAAACTACCTTTGTCATTAAAACATACAAATGTGCAAAGTAGTTAAAGCAAAGTTTTTCAAAAATAGAATATCTCATAAGTAAAAAGCAAAGCAGGCCTTGAAACCAATACTTATTTCTAAATTACTTAAAAAATTGCAAATATTATTAAAAATTACAAACAAATTTACTCACTTTCATCAATAGGTTGAACTTGTAATAAATATATCCAATCAATTATCCTAGATCTAAGTTCCAATGAAATAGAGGATATTGCACCTAGGACATCTAACCCACTTACTGAGAAATAAGCAATTGTAACTCTGAAACAATAAAAATATGTAAATATTATCCACTTGAACATAGCATGTGCGTAGACAAAAGATTCATGTATTGTGTGTTGTGAGTTTCCACCTGTGCTATGTATGACCACTTATATAAGTCAAAATTACTTATGTTTTGATAGAACTTAGTGGAACTTTTTATACAGTACTGTACTTATTGAAAACAGTAATGACCATTGATTTGAATAGGTATGATTGATTTGCAGAATCCCATGTTAAGACTTAATGAAGTTGAAATCCTGGTATGCCAGAGAAAACAATCTGAAAAGTTTGGAAATCCTGGAAGTATGTTGTTTGGAAGTATATGTTAGAGTTTGTATGTCCATATCATCATTTAAGATGATTGACTCTAAATCACTCTAGCTATTCCAATGACTGGTGTAAATAACTAAAATGATAAACTTTATAAATATAACTAACAATAAAAATGCATAATATGATAAGTGACTCTAAAATAAAATTCAAATTATTAAAATGGTTTGAATTCAGAATATCATAAACATATCTTAATATATCAATGTTTGAATTCCAATGTATGAAACTTTGAATAGAAAAATATATTAAATACCAATTTTTATTCTAATTATATATTAATACGTATAAAACGGAACGAAAAGCCAAGACCATTTTAATATTAACTTAAAAGTTAGGTTATATCATGTTTTCTCATATACCTGGTTGTATCATGCGAAGATAGTGATGACGGCAAAATATTCAGAAATCTCATAAAATATTTTACATGTTGTCGGTGTGCTAGCTCTTGTCTATCTTCGTAGCTCATTTTTTCTAATAATTCAAATCAATGCAGTTTTACGAAATTCAAATGATAATTGAAACACTATATAAATAATTTAAGGTGATGCGACTCTTAGTGAAACATCGAAAAAAATACTTTGAAAAGACTATTTTGTTGGAGAATTCATATTTTTACTGATAATTTATAAGTTGATTGATCATATAAATAAAAACCGCTGGTTGGCGTTGACTGACAGTGACAACTTTGACAAACGTGTGACAGCTATTTGACAATTAAGCATTGAGAATTTTGTCATTTTTAAACAGCACATCGCATTGGCCATGGATGAACAAAATATAATACAAAGTACATACTTTGCCACTAACTCAGTAACCACGGCAATAACGCTGTTAATTTTATTTGAAATACTACTCCATGTACAGTCCTAAGAAATTCGAATTATTTTAGTGTTTAGTAGTATTCACTTTCAAACATAAATTTTATTAAAATAAAATTATTTTGTTGTTTAAACAATCACTTTTGATCACTCTAATGTTCTAATCCTCTCTAATCCCATGAGGATATGGCAACTATTCATGTAAATATGATAGAATATATCAATCTTTAAAACATGGATAATCGACTTCAAGTAGACGCTGTTTACACAGATTTCCAAAAGGCATTTGATAAGATGGACCATAAACTGCTTTTGGAAAAGTTGATTTTCAATGGAATTCGTGGAAACCTACTTCACTGGTTGACTTCACACATTGTAAATAGAACACAAATGGTGGTCATTAATGGATTCAAGTCTGACCCTGTCAGGGTTTCTTCGGGCGTACCTCAGGGTTCCATATTGGGTCCCCTTACTTTCAATATGTATATCAATGACATTGGAACATGTATTCAACATTTTTTTTTTACTATACGCAGATGAATTGAAAATTTACAAAGGTGTGATCACTGAAGATCTGAAGATAACTATATGTTTCTCCAGGCTGATTTACACAGATTAGTAGAATAATGTATTAAAATTTAGTTCTTAGCCTTCCTAAATGAAAATTCATAAGTTTTACTAAAAATAAAAATAAAATTACTTATGATTACACCTTCAATAACAGATTTTAAATAGAGCCTCAACCATTTGTGATCTTGGTATAGTTCTTGAAAAATAATCTTGATCTAGAAAAGAAATCTGGGGAAAGGCGTATTAAGAATTTTAAGTCATCTAATACAACATTATCGGGCGGTCAGGATAGTAATTTTGGAGCAATGCTGGCTGGATATGAATATGCAATATGAACAAACGTTTGCCGCTTGGAAAACGTAATTATTAGTACTTTAACTTCTATTGTGTTTTCATATAAGTGATTGTAAGTCTTTTTGAGAATAAATTGCTTTAAACCTTAATAAGCAAATTACATAAATAATGCGGAAGTAAGTAGTTCCCAATTATTAATTACAAACATTAGTACTTGGATTTTTGGTATCATCTAGCTTATATTTTTTAAGGATAAAGCTAATAACTATAAAAAACTATTGTTGGTGGGGACACTTATCACTCGAGTGTTAGATCATCTAGGCCAATCATTCAATTTCCTAGCAATTGAATTAAATAAAAATTTCACAAATAGTCTATGTATGAACAACACTTTTGACTTCTCTCTGGTTCTTTTTCATGGCTGACGTTCGTAGGAACAAATCGCAGTCATGAAGGTTCTAAATAATTTCTTTGATATTTCATAAACGTATATTATAAAATAAGTCGTAAAAATAAATATTTGTAGTTTTAGTTCAAAATTTCTTTTATATTTGTTTTGCTCGAGGTTATGATCTTTAAGATATTTATTGATATTTTATTCCGTGCTGTGGAGAGTGTACTTTGATGTTATTATTTCGTGCTGTGTAGAAAATTCAAATATACTTACAATAGTTAGAAGCAGAATTAGCAATAAAAAACGTAGGATTTCGTTTTAAGGCTGCACTAAATTGTGTATCTATTCTATTTGTTTATAACCTCAAATTGTTTTTGTAGTTGAACGTTTCGTTCCCGGCGACGGGATGTCAGAAGTTATTCGAAGTGGTAGACGAGCACAAGCTCCGCATCTTCTACGAGAAGCGCATGGGCGCGGAAGTTGAAGCGGACCAACTAGGTGATGAATGGAAGGGTTACGTACTCCGCGTTGCCGGTGGTAACGACAAGCAGGGTTTCCCTATGAAGCAGGGAGTCCTCACCAACAGTAAGTTTTTAAGCTTCAAATCATATTGTATTACTCACTTTTGTCAAATGTTTAAACTTAGTTTTCTAACCTCTAACTTTGAAAATTTGATCACAAGAAATGGACTCTAAGAGAGTTCCAAACTAAATTCTATTCATTATGAAAGTTTGTACCTACTAATATTATTTGTCATTGCAGGCCGTGTCCGTTTGCTTATGTCAAAAGGACATTCATGCTACAGACCTCGCCGTGACGGAGAGAGGAAACGCAAATCGGTCCGTGGTTGCATTGTTGATGCTAACCTCTCTGTGCTGGCTCTTGTTATTGTTCGCAAGGGTCCTCAGGTATGTAGATTGAATACTCTAAATAAGTTTGTGATGTATATATATTTTTATTTAATATATACAATGTTTAGTTCACAAGTTCAGCAACTCTTTTTTACATTTTAATCAACATAACATAAATAAACATTTAAAGAAAGCTTTTCCTCTCATGCTCATCAATAAACAATGTTACTGCAAGGTAATTTATCCCCATCAGTCACCATTGCTTAGCATTGCATAGTTATGATTTTGATAATTTTAAGTGCCAAATGCAAAGTATTTTTAAACAGTAATTTTTACTGGTTTCTCTATAATTGTCTTCCCTGTTCTTACTGTTTTCAAGATCTTCAAATCTTGGTAATTATATGCGGCAGGGTATAAAAAAATTGATCATTGGGACATGTCAATGAATATATGAAATTCAAAGACACTTTCCCTTTTTGTCAAACATATTGATGACTACTAAGACATTGTTATCACCAAAATTAATTTGAATACTAATAACAAAATTATGTTTTAGGAAATTCCTGGACTTACTGATGGCAATGTTCCCCGTCGTCTTGGACCTAAGCGTGCATCTAAAATCCGAAAGCTGTTCAATTTGAGCAAGGAAGATGATGTCCGCCGTTATGTTGTCAAGCGTCTCCTTCCACCTAAAGAGGGCAAGGAAAATGCCAAACCCAGATATAAGGTATTAAAGAAATACTTAATATTTCACATGAATGGATTGCAGTGAAATTACTAGAGTTCAATCTCTGCTTAGATTAGTCTGAAATTTTATTCTGTATTTAATGGATGTTGGTTAATCAGTAACCATTTGAATGAAAGTCCCTGATTCAATATTGTTTCTAAGTTTATTTAACTTACGAGACAGCAGCATCAGGGTATAGTAATGGCACCGAGCAGAAGAATCAGACTAGTGTCTGTCAACTTTTACAGTGTGCTGCACATTAAAGCAATACTAACTAATGTATATGTCACTTGAAAATAATAAGAATCTGAAGTTTATTAATTTCCTGGGAAATTTATAACTTTTTGCAGGATTCTCCTCTATAAATAAATTGTAAACATTTCTGTAAATTTATTAATTTGAAATGTGGTACATTTTTATAGTCACAAATATCAATTTGTAAGATTAAAAAAGTTTTGACCAATCACAGAAGAGCGAATATTTATATGCTTCTTCAAGATGCAGTCGAGCGAAGCTCGCTTGTCGCGGTCCAGCCGGCGAAGCGACACGTACATTTTTTTTTTATAAGCTCTGATCATTCTTGTTTTGGTTATGGCCACTATAAAACTTTGAAAGCTCTGTGGTTAATTACACGCATAGTACTTTACGGGTTATCAATTTACGGAAAAAAATTACAATAATACAATTTGTCTCTGGTGTAGAATCCAATAAAATTTTATCAATTTCCTTGAAAACTAAAACCTCATATGCAATTAATCTAGTATTCAGGACTTAGTCCACTATTAATTTTATATAATACAAACATTATAATCCTCACTTTTTGTTTTATATAGGGGCATAGTTTTATAATGATAACATTGAATTAAAATAAATGCCTTATGGTATTTAAAATTACATGTCGTACATGCAGCGCCACTTGTCGCTGACATGAATTTACCGCAGGCCGCACAGTCGACCTGCTAGTCGATATCGGCTTGTGCAAATTAAATCGAGCGTCTGCCGATAGATGGCTAGGCCACTTAGACACTAGATGGCGTTAAAATAACACTATCTGGAGGTCAGTCCACTAAAACGAGATACACCAGTACCCTCTACAGGAAAAAGTTGAACACCGAGAGCCACTCAAAATACAGGATATCTTGCACCCGCGTGAAGTTAAACAGTTGCAAACACTAGTACAGCACTATTGCTACTCACTAATACAAGTTAATAGGGCCCCAATTGAGTACGACACGGAAAAACAATTAAAACAGCAAGATACGATTCGCAGTGACACAGTGTTAACGACGATCGTGACGTCACTCTAGTGACAATGTAGATTGGAGCCCCCATTTAAGCAAATGGTGCCTGTGTTTGGAGACTCCGCTCATCCGTATCTCTTCTCTTATCTTTAAAAAAACCTGATAAATAAATTACCTTTATGTAATAATAAGTTTAGATTGTTCATATACATAATGAATACTTCTTATTTTTTTTTTTAGGCCCCCAAAATCCAGCGATTAGTCACCCCAGTAGTGCTCCAGCGCAGACGTCACCGCCTAGCACTTAAGAAGAAGCGTCTGGCCAAGCGCAAGACCTCAGAGGCTGAATATGCCAAGCTTTTGGCACAAAGAAAGAAGGAGTCCAAAGTAAGATAATAATCCGCGAAATTACAATAAACAATTATTTAAAAAATATAAAGCATCTGGTTAACAAATGGAGAGAGCTTTTGGTATAAGAAACATACTCCTTTATTATAATTTTGCATTCCTACCAAGGGCCTTATCTTATAACATAAAAGCAAGGCTTGTAATAATTACACCTGTTCTTGAAAAAACATGCTTAATGCTGTACTATACATATTTAGACAAGTTGTATTTTATAATTCAATTCAAATAGCCTTTATTTCTGAACTTAAAACAAGATGAATATATTTTATAAACCTATATATAAATGGGAGTAGTCCACACTACATTTAATTAATTTGGCCAATTTTAAGTTCTTTTAATAATGTATTGGATAAATACATTTTTGAGTTTTATTTAAGCATATGTACAGACTAGAGACAAAAAATATATCCATTAACCATTAAAATTAATAAAAAGAATCAATTACATCAATGTTAATAGTTAAAAGTATTTAAAGTTAATCATATCATCTAATGGCACGAGCATGCGAGGCAGTTTTTATGAACTGCCTTAATTCAAAATTGCAATATTTTCTGTATTCAATTTATACAGCGGGTATACAATGACCATAGCCTTATATGTGGAAATAATACTATGCTGTGAGAGCAAACGTGCTGTGTCTTACCCCTTGGTTCATGCTTGATATGGGCTAAGGTATTAAATCAGCAACATACTAAACTATGTAATATAAATATTAAATTATGTATTGAGATTCTTGTTCAAAAATAATCTTAATATAAACATTGTATTACAGGCACGCCGCCAAGAAGAGATCAAACGTAGGCGTTCAGCTTCAATGCGCGACTCTAAAAGCTCCAACCAGAGTGCGCCGCAGAAGTGAATTATTCTTTACAATAAAAAAATGTAAAAGCTATTTGAAGCATTTCATTTTTAACCCTACGCGTACATTGACTTTTAATTTCATAAAACATTTCGAGTTCTGAATAAACTGCATTGTCAAGTTATATATTTTGTTGATTATTCTTCAAAAGGGATGTTTTGCTACCATATGTTTTCCGAAAGGGATATTCTGCCCACGTTACGCGATTGACGTTCATGTTCGCCTTGAAATTCAAATGGAATTAAGATTGTGTTGTACGTGGATTCAAAAATAACCTAGTTAATAAAACTATACAATTTATCTCTAGTATAATCCTACCCAAGATTATTTAAATTAGTCCTTTTTCCTAGGAAATTATAAATTTGCAGTTGTTAAATTCTTGTGACATATGAGTTCAATATTGTGATTTGATCCAGATCCATCCATAGGTATTCAATGAGTCTTCATTAGTGGGGTAGACTCGGCCACCGCAAGTTCTAGGAACGCGTGATTTTAACTTTATTTACGTTTTATATCTGTGAGCGCGTTTATTAACCAAACAACAATACAAAAAAATAGTCACTACGCTAAATTGAGGGTATTTTGTTTTAGCGGACTAGCTGGCCGGATATCAATTGTTTCGGAGGCTACATTTATAAGATAAATGTAAGTAATGATTATTTTAACCAATACAGCATTAATCCTTATTCAATTAATTCCCCTTAATATAGGTCTCTATATGTGACCTTTCCAGCATGATTTGAATGATAATTTTGCGAAAATATACAGACTTAAAAATTGCTGTGCGTAATGTTTGCGGCGGTACGGCCGACCGGTTTTTACGAACATTGCACCCGTGCAAAGCAGGGCGGGTCTAATAAAAGCATAAATTATTAGTGGTAGGTTCTTTATTTATCATAGAAGCATATAATCTGCATGTCATAAAAATCAGTATTTGCATTTTATAATTTAAAGTTTGGTACCTTTTACTTGCATAAATTTTCAATCTAATCGTCTTCGTCCGAAAAGGTAAGAACCTGAAAATAACATTGAAAGTATTATTGTATGAAGAAACACTAATCGGGGTGCGATATTTTCTATGGAAACGCTCCGTATAAGTCGTTATTGGGATCTTAGCTATAGTCGCGCCGCTGCGCATAACCCATTTCACATGACAAAAAATATGTTATATATTCTCAGACTACGATCCCGGAAGTCCCGTGTTCGATTCCCGGAACATGCAGGTTATTGTACTGCACCATTAATTATTCTATGATTATTAATAATTGTTTATTATTGTAGCAATGCTGCCGCCCACATGCTAAAACGCCGTTAACTGGCAATTTTTAGTTCGGCTGAGAAGTAATTTAAATTGTGCACGATAATAATACACACTATATATGTGATATTTTCATGCAAAATCTCACATAATATATATATGGCGATAAATGGCTATATGAAAGATGCCTTATCCGAAGTAGTTTTCCGTTAAACAGGGTTTTTTAGTTTCATATCGAAAAATTGTGCTCGTCGATTAACGGCGTTTTAGCTAGTGTTATTTGACGATTGACCCATATCTTAACCCTCTACTGCACGAATCATTAAATAGATGAAAAAAAAATTTTTTCTTTATGGATATTGCTTTATTTTAGCATGATTTAGATAAATCGATAAGACATAAATAAGTTCTTTAATGTAGAAAAAAACTACGATACCATATATGGACTCGTATGCACTGCGACGAAAACTCGATTGCATGCATATATGTCTAAACATATTTTCGTTGTGCTGTATATGAGCCCATATATGGTACGGCACAAAAATGGATGAAAATACTTAGAAATAGGTACAAAAGTAAAAAAATAATTGTTGATTGGTAAAGAAAGAGGTATTCAATATATAAGTATATTTTTTTATATACAAATACTAACGTTTTGTTGTTGTTTTCGGTACTCAAAAATGTCTCTCAGACACTCGTCTTTCTTAACACCGACAACCCGCGCAAAAGTGACGTTATTTCTTAATATCATCAAATCATAGACATATTTAGAGCGTTTTGTTATTGCTTAATAACCAATTCATGGATTTAATAATGTGGAATGACTTAGTTATTATTTGTTTAGAAATAAAACAACAATTAAAATGCCATATCATATATAGGACCATATGCAGTAGAGGGTTAACATTAAACGGGCAATTACCATTTAACTTACTTCCGTCAACTCTGCTGCTAAATGCAACTGCGCCAGGCCAGTCACATCTTCCAAATAGTTGCCACTGTTAAACACTTTCAGCAGAAACTCGTTACCTTCTTGTCTATATTTCTCAAGTACTACGCCGGAGCACGCTATGCACTGCTTGAATTTAGCGCAGGTCGGCACAACTGTTTGGTATGAGTGTAAAAACCCTCGGATGGAGTGTGGTATTGGACCCAAGACGCCTTCGGTGCCAGTTGGTAAATCTTGCTCTGTGTCGCTCAGATTGTACACTGCCGGTGCTTCAACACTGTAATAATAATCATTTCACCATTAAAAAAACACTTTAGATAAACTACACTAACTATTATAAATTCACGAAGAAATATTAACCAAAAAAATTCCGAGCCGGAAGACACATTTTCATTTAAAATTTGACCTCAATGCGTCATATAAAGGGTACAAAATCAAAAGCACGAGCACACTACTATGGCATTAATGTAGCGAGCGACGTGATTATGAATGAAAATTCTACCCAACTGACGCGATGGGCAGACTTTTGCCGCAGACACTTTGAGTCAGATTCTGCATCTAGTTAGTTTAATAAATAATAATAATAATAAGCATTTCACTCTTAACCCTTTGAACGCTGCCGTCTTAAGGCGCCAATAGATTTTCTACTGTGTCTGGATTCCCGGCGTTCAATGGGTTAAAATGCATAGGTATCTATGGGCTTCAACACAATAATAAAAATCACCGAACCCGAACCGGTGGAAGGGTCATTAAAAAATATAATAATAATAATAATTTACGATTCAAAAGCATCTGTAACAGATTTATTTGAATAAAGTGTTTTTCTTTCTTTCCTTCTTTCATGGTGTTAACGATTGTAGCCGCGACCGATGCTGCGATGCGCTTTACGTGCCCTCCAAAGCACGTATCATCTTTATTTTCTGATAACCAGGTGATTCAGCCTGCAAATGTCCTAATCAAACTAGAGAAATCACAGTGTCGATTCCCCAAAGGGAATCGAAACTACGACCCACGGGTTCAGTAGCGACCTAAGCCGAACACACTAACAGTGAATTAAATAAACATATTTACTATAATAGGAATTACTCACAATAAAAGCCAAACTTCAACAAACAATCGCTTACCGTTTGGGATGCTGAAGAATTGCGACCAATATTTCCACGGCTAGAGCGCCGGCAATGGCGGCCACTCCGGGTCTTGTCACCGTGCACTGTTGATCCAGGGTGCGGTCTTTCAGCGACTAAAATATGGGAATTCTCTTTAAAATCGATTTTTTCAACAGCGCCTAAGCTTTTTTGAAAATAAATAATTTTGTGTATTAGGTATGTATATGTACAAATTTAATGTACAAAATACTTCAAACATACAGACCTATGGAGATTTGTAATTAGTATTGTAGTCTTATCATATTGTTATTCTTTTATAGTGTCTTCTGAAACTGTAAATCTTCCAAAAATAAATAAATACACAGCAGTTAGGTTTCACCTATTGTGCTTCATCAATCGAATAAAATCTATTTTTTTACTTACCTAAATGTATTTATTACCAATAGATATGTATAAATAAAAAAGGTTGCTTTTATTGAACTGTTAGAAGCAATAAAGTTATTATCATTACTATGAAAATCTATCACTGTCAATTTACATTATAAAATAGCAATTTACATACGTTTCCCGGGGCGGTGACGTCATTACAGAAGTAGCAGCCAAGCTGCCCTGGAATGCAGGCGGCTGCGACCGAGGTGTCCCCTGCCGGTGTGTCGCCGATGCCGTGTCGCATTACAAGGTAGCTATCAAAACCGAGGGCTGCGTTAATTGCTATCTGTAAACAAATAAACTGTTATTCATCTATTACATATAAACAAATGTCTGTTTGTTATATGGAAATAACATTTTTTCTTCATACATAATATGAAATACCATTACCTATAAAATAGTACCGTTTGTACATACGCCACGTTTTGAAATTTTTGTCTTTTAAATTTTGTGAAGCTGTGAAGGCCACCTGCGGCATACGGCGATAAGTCATTCCGAAAAAAAACAGAATTTTATTG
>PQWD01004640.1:0-68790 GCA_019425675.1 Leucinodes orbonalis | reverse complement strand
ACTTCTGAATCCACAAAAAGGATTAGATTTTTTTTCTAAGGACAAGGTAAAGGAATTCCAAGTTGCGCTTGTGCATCATCGGGTGCATCGGGCCCGGCACTATCGACCGCGGGCCCCGCTCAGTGCGCGCGCCGCGGTGCGGATGTCTATCACGCGCCCTTGACTTTGACCCAGACCCATGGAAAAGTTGCCACTGAAGTTGTCTATGGCGCGCCAAGCAATAATTTAATAGTTGAGCAGAGTTCAAAATATACACGATAACGTTGGTAAATGACTTTATTTTAAATCAGAGACAATGACACTGCATAGTATAAAAACAGTAGCTTTTTCTGGCCCTATATATCCTATATATGCTTGAATCTTTAAAACTATGCAAGGGATTTTGATGCGTTTTTTTAATTGATATAGTGATTGAAGAGGATGGTTCATATGTATTTTGAGGTTTCTAATGTGATGTTGGAAGTAACTGCATTTTTTTCGCTTTACATTGCAAACGCCGGCATACCTACGAGATTTATTAAAATAATGTAATAATGTATGAGAACATTTAATAGTTAACTTGGTTTAATATAAAATATTATATTATTTATTTTAAAAAATTACAAATATTCTACACATTGACCACAAAATTTGAAAAGAGTTAAAACTGAGTCTTGCTGGATTCTTCTCAGTAGACAACAACAGTCTCAACCAGTGTGGTTGAATCTTTGACATTCATTAGTGTTCCTTACGGACCTAAGTTGAACAAATATATTTTTGATTTTTATCTTATTTTTACATAATATTATTATATAAATTTTAATAAAAGTTAGAAAACATCAAGTTTAATCTTAGTAAAATCGTCAAGATAAATTATTATCCCTAAATGCATTAAAATTAACATTCATAACTACGCTAACTACCCCCAAGCGAAGACACCCACACAACCCATCCCATCAACCGTGAACGCGCAACTTGTCTTCGGTACACGGTCACAAATACGCTTTATCGATAACCGACGGCACGGCAGTCCGCGCGGCAAACCGGCCAGACGCCGCATGGCGACCGCGGCAACATCGCGTCGCGCCCGCACCGGCGCCGACCAAGAACAATACGCGTCACCCCGTGTCCGCGCTCCGAGGAGGTCGGCACAACCTTGCCCTCCAATACATCAGACCCCACATGACATACCCACGCCGGAAAAAACACCAACCGGTGAGTTTGACTTAAAAAAAATTATGACTACTATCGCGCGGAAAAGTTTACGTCAACTTTTGACGTTTTTGTTTCTTTTATTACGCATTCGCAAAATTCAAAACTTTAAAACGATATCAAAATGAACTTATCATAAAACTGAGTAAACAGTTCTATTTTGAAAATGTGATTTCAAAGAAGCAGCTGTACTGGGTTAAAAAAAAATGTTATGAAAGTTGTCGCAATAGTATCCAAATGTAAACACAAGACTCTCCACAAAGTGTATGTTTTCTATTTGTATTTCGGTACAGAATTGACATATTGAGGATTAACAAGATAGTTAAAGGGCATTCAATTTAATGTGTTGTCGCAGCGTTTGATGGCTGCGTGCGTCGAGGTTAGGTAAAATTAGTTTGACAATGCATGTTTTGGCGCGCACATGAGAATCTATTTATTGTGACTATAACATACATTAATTACTTATCCGCCTGTCCGCCCACATGTTTATAAACGTAACCGATGCATTGATGTGTTATGTTATGAATGATTCGAGTTATGTTTTTATTTTATTAAATCTCAAAGAGTTGATAAAGTAACGGGCTTTTTTCCTTTAAAAAATACAAATGACGCAAAAAAGATGCAATAAGATAAAGCTAGTTTAGAATTTTATAGCGCAAATCAAGAAAAAGTCAGCGTCAAATATTTAACTTTATTGCAAAAATGTTTGCTACATTTTCCATCCGAATGCGCTACTAAGAAGACAAAGGTTTATTACACAAGCGTTTTAAGTTACCTACATGTTTACTTTATTTTTATTGCTTCTCTGAAATATGAATTGTAACAAGAAGGAATAAACTAAAGAATTTATTCCATTGTTAGCTTTTTATACTTTATAATGCTACTAATGCAAGTAGGTACTGGTAATATTAATATTATATACTACAGTGTTAGTTGAAGCTTTCCGGACATTAGATATTTTTTTTTCATCATCACATCATTGTTAAACATTAAATGTCCACTGCTAACGAAAGCCTCCCCAATGACTTCCTCGCGGACCGATCCTTAGCAGTTGACATCCTTTTGTTACCCGTCAACTTAACCAGGTCATCAGTTCATTTTTTTGTAAGTAGTTAAATCTATAAATTATAATGGAAAGTATTATTAACTTTTTTTAAAGAACATCAACATTTGTCTATGGTTGCGCTAACATCAGTGCCATTATCAATTACATTTAAAGGTGAAAATATATTTGACGCAATCATTAGAAAAATACACTTAATAATAGCACTTAGTATTAGGACATACGACTGAAAATGGCGAGGTAATATCAGTTGCGGAGAGCAGAAGCATCCGCAATGCGCTGGAGCGCGCGCGGGAACCGCTTTGTTGCGGGATGCTGTAGGTACCATTGACATGTGTTTCATTAACACTTTAAATATTTGTTATATACAAAAGGCAAATAAATGATAAAATATAGGTGTCATTTTCATAGTTAACACATTCCGTGATAGTAAACTTCTCTATAAGTTGTTTCCTTTAATCACAGCCGAATTCGCTCAGCGAATCCGCTCGTAATTGATTCTAAATCGAGGAACAGAACACAATTGTCTATACTGCTTTTAAAGTTTTTTTAAGTTATAAGTGTACAGGACGGTCAGGACACTCAACTGATGGTAAGTGATACGCCTGACAGAGCGTCATTGAAGGAGGCAAACAACTGATAGACAGTTGTTATCCTCCATCAATGCCATACTGCGCCCGTCACTTTAGACAACAGATGTTAGGTCTCTTATACCCGGTAATTTTATTAGCTACAGTGCCCTCATCGCGAAACACAAGAGTGCATAACACTTCTGTTTCACGGGATGATATCTTACACTGCGGTGGTACCTACCCAGACGATTCAGTATCGAGTCCACCAACTTGTAATGAAATGAACAGAATTAAAATGTGTTTATTGCTTTAAAATAATATCTATACCTCTTCAGTCTATAACATCCCACTGCAGGCACAGGCCTTCCCACTCACTCAAACATAGCTCCAGTGAGGGCCCAAGTCCTAACCCAATGCAGAATGGTGGGCGGTAAACAACACATCTAAGATTATAGCCGGGACCGAGATCTTAACGGGCCCTCCTAGTCTTCTTAGCGTATCGATAGCAAAAACAATTAAACTGTAGAAGCCCAAAAGCTAGCCACGGCAGCAGCGCTGTCCGCAGCCGTCATCAAATCCTGCAGAGAACAGCTACTTGGGCAGGCAGGACACCTGGTATATCCCTCTATGGTAGGCCCTCCTAGTATATCCTAATAATAATAACCTTTGAAATATGGAATGTTAATAGCAGCCCTCTGTCCGTCACCCGAGGCGGCAGATGTTAGGTCTCATATACCCAGTAATTTCAGTTTAATCCACCTGACTTCAGTCATTTTATTTGCGTTGTGGACAAAGCTTTAAGAATTTTTGCAATGTTTAAGTACTGATTGATGATGGTTGAATGGTTGATTGCAGCCGAGTGCTATAAAAAATAATTAAAATATTTCAGAAACTAATTTTTATTTTATTTGGGCTCAATGGTGTGGACTATCGCCCTCCTACCGGGAGGGCGAGGTTCAAATCCCGCTCACGTACAATGTGTTTTCGAATTTTCGAAATTATATGTACGTTATCCGACGCACTTACGGTGAAGGAAACATCGTGAGGAAACCTTCATGCACGCCTGCGAAGAGATTCAAAGGTTGTGTGTGAAGTCGTCCAATCCGCACTGGCCCGCATGGACTACTAAGGCCTAAGCACCCTATACGGATAGGCTCGTGCCCCTCGGTGGGGCGTTTAATGAGCTGATGCTGAAATATTTTCAGAAACTTACACATGCCTCTAAGCATAGTCCCAAACTAAGCATTTTAATATGGGTACTAAACAACTGTAAATTATACTTATATACTTTTTTTTTGTAAAAACGTTCATTATGTTAATAAGTAAAATTTAATTTAATATGGCGGCTTCTTTTAATGTAAGGGGGTTCCGCATTCTCTGAAAACATAATATAATGATACGTCAGCTTTTTTGTACCAGAAAATGAGAAGTAATATTATTTTAATCCTGTTTTATGAATGATGGCGGTGACCCTCCAGGGGGGTAACCGCAATCTCTTAAAACAGTATTATTATAATGATACGTCAGCATTTTTGTACCAGAAAAGACGAAGTAATATTATTGTACACTGTTTAAAGAGATGGATTAACCCCCAGTACACCATAGAGTATGGCATGTGTATTGTTAAATAGAAAAAATATAACAATATGATACATTGAAACACCTAGCCATTACAAACAACATGCTCCTGCATACAGATGTGGGTACAATCGGGGATCGAACCCGGACCCCTGGGTGTAGTAGCCGACTTCCAACTTAGAGTAAATCATCGAGAGCGATTGTCCAATCAACGACATTTCGACGCTTCGCGCAGTTTTTCATTTTCATTATAACCCGAGTGAATAATGTGCGCTTCGCTTTGACTAGTTGAGGAATCTTGACCTTTTTCCTGGCGTGTGTCGTTTAAGTGGTCGGTTAAAAAATGCAAATTACTACTTGACGTGAGTTATAAAATTGCAAAGAACACTTATTATCGCCTCAAGCAATAATCCAAGCGTTTTTTTTCTCCAAGCAATTCTAATTACGTCATTAATTTTCGCTTTCCGCATATATCGATTTTGTTAGAGAGCCTGATAGGGCAGCGCTAGCATGTCCAGTTTACGATAGTATATTAACAATTATCGGAGACCATAAAATATTATCTCAATTTCCTTCGTTCTCGGAACGCAGGTAAGCAGTGTCTCGCTTACTATTATAGAATAATTTAGAGCACACTTTATGTATCAAGAAACACACAAAAAATTTATGTATCCAAACACACAAAAAAAAATGTCCGCCAGCCCGGGCAGGCTCTCCCGATGGGCATTGTTCGTGGGAACACCTGTGTCATACAGGATGATGATGTCGACTGGGCACTGGCTTTAATATATATTTGATTGATTTATGACCAGAATATAATCCCACCAAAACATTTCATGCAAAATGTTACCAAGCGCCTACCACAAGCTTGACCTGTAAAAAAGACATCAGATCATGTAGACCCAAGTTCGGATCTACAGGACCTAACCTTACCGACCCTTACTTCAACAAATTCTACTTATCAGTTAATATGTACGGCTTTGCCGTTTTGCTACCGTCGCGGAAGTGATGCGAATATTAGTTACTGATCTAAAGTAACGAAATCCATTGACAGTCCACTACCTAACCAAGTCATCTGTCTGATTATTGGTTCATGTCCCCCGTTTCTTTTCGCACTCTTTCGCTTTTGCTTTGATAGCCACTGATAGTATCACCAGGCGAGTGTGGATGATTCAATCTACATTGACAGCCATTGATCAAATCTGTGCTAGTTACACGTGGTTTACGTTAAAGATAATTAATCTTTGCGTAGCGTTTCACAAATATGCCGCTTACGAGTATAATAAAAGATTGAGCCATAAATCAAGCTGTTGACACCTTTAGAAGATGAATGAGATCCAATAACCTATGGCCACGAGATACATTTTCAATTATAATGACAAAAATATCATTTGAAATAATTGAAGATCTAATATCTATATACTATACTTATGTTATGATTTGAGTTATAATATATAGAGTAAAAAAAATAATAAATAATAATAAAAATAGGAAGAAAATAATAATGGAGTAAAAAATAAATACAAAATAATGATAATGATGCTGACGAAGCAATCGCCTGTAACGGGATAGCATATTGGATGGTAGCATTGTCACTATTATTTTTACTAGCATTATTACAGCAGGAATAATGTTTAATGCCTAAGCTTACATGACTGCACAAATTTTTTTTGAGAATAGGTACGTTTTAAAAAGTTAGTAACAAATTACAACAAGTTTCAGATATGAACCGAAGAAGTTTTGCTTGAATGAGACCATGTATTAAATCTGCGTGGGTATCTCAATATCATTTATTTTTTCCGCTATAGTAGTGATACTTTTGTAAAGGCCGCGTTCAGGGTTGAAGGGTAAGGCAGGCAGAGAAATTTCTAGATACTGTAATTTTCAATCACATTTCGTCACAAGATAGCACCTGCATTGAGTCCTTTCAAGATCATATGTGTATGATAGCTACAATTACAGATGTCACCAAGTAGACTGTCTGCTTCAAAATGAGCGTTTATTTAATACTTTAAGAATATTGATCATATTTTATTATGATCAATATTCTTAAAGTATCACCGCTCCCATTCCATAGCTGTACTGTGCGGGAAGGCCTGTGTACTGTAGAGGGCTTTTTAGGCTGATGATAAAATATGTTAATACTTTTGATAATGCCGAAAAATCTATATCGGGCTCTAGTCTCTCACTTCTATGATAAATTTTCTATGTCAATTTATTTATTTCATTTTAGAGTTAAAAACTTATCTTTGGGAGTGAAAATATTATTATATTTTATTTGAGGGTGATGATAAATTTAAGCACAGATCTTGTAGTATGGGTATCACCTATGATAGCACCACTTTATTATCGTTGGCTTCTCTCTTCAACTCTCTTCTATCGCAGTCCACTACTGGACATAGGTCTCCCCCATTTTGATCCAGATATCCTGGTCTTCCGCTTTTCTCATCCAACCTCCACCAGCGACCTTTTTCAAGTCGGCGGTCCATAAATCCGAAGGACGTTGGCTTAGAATGTAAAAAAAAATCAGAATCTTTTAATCATAAGTGGAAATAAAAATGAATAATTATCTTAACCCTTTGAACGTCAGTTACCCAGTCAATAGAAAATCTATTGTTCTTGACGCTTTTAGGTGTTATTGGCGTTCAAAGGGTTAATTGTACTAGAAGGCAGTACACTCAGCTTTGTCACAACAACCACAGGAAGTCCTGACATTGATCTGACGAAGACGTTTTAAACAATGTACGTCATTTATATAACCCTGGATAGCTGTCATACGAAATGAAGCCTGTATTTTTAATACGACCTACATACAGAGGTCTAACTGCACCTTTTGTAGGCACAGACGTATGTAATAAACACAGGTACCCGCCATATCGTTTGTCACATAAACATGGCTTCCAAATGAAAATTCGCACTGGTGAAACTGGACTAACAATCGTGTGCAAAGGCTGTGTTGTTATAAGTGTCGTTGCTCGTATCGCTGCTTGGCTGTGTATTTATAGTTTCTTTGCTTTGGCTGAGTAGTGGGAAATTAACAATAGTAGGTAGTTTTTCTTTTGGGTTAGTAGTCGATAAATTCGTTCACAAGAAATATGCATATCGACCCCTTTAAATTGAAAGGTGGTTAAGTCGTTTTTCAATCAGACATTATTGGACTTTCGCGCTTTTAAAAACTCTTTCTTTGAATAAGTATATTGAAATAAAACGTACACGTGCATTTATGGTCTGGCAGTATGAAGGTCGTTTGTAGGATGTAACTAGTGCGTGGTGCATCAGCGCTGCATTCATTTGCATACGGTTACCCATCAAAGAGATCTACATAAGCGAGTAGTTTCTTTCACATTGTGCCAATATCAAGTAAGTTTCAAGTTATGTGCTGTTGATGAAGTATAATAATAACCGTAATGCCGAGATATGATTTCCAAGAACATTTTCTCACAATTTCAAAAAAAATATGAAAAATACCTAGTGTTTTATTTATTTGTAATGCTTACAACATAATGTACACTGAAATTGTACACCAAATCTTATATTCCATATAATATACTCTAAAATAATAACCAACAAGATATTCCATATAAGACTTGGAAACTCACTGTTTCATAAATGGTTATTTATCCGTGCACAGATTTCTGGCGCTAAGCCCTAATTATTATGCTAATGTGACCGTCGTAATAAATGAGATTATTGTATTAAATGCGGGTAGAAACAATAACAACAATGGCCTTGGTGCTTTGGCGAAAGGTATTTAGGTAAACCGCGAAATATTATGTTATAAAGCTAAATATGGCAAACAAATATTTCTATAGAGCCAGTAAATTGTGTTTACTTAATCTATCAATCTATTTGTCCGAGGAGATTTCTAACTTTGCCACTATCCAATATTATTTGATATTTATTATTATTTGATATTTATTATTAGTAATTCTATTGTAAACTTACAGCTAACTTAAGACTAGACTTTTAAATGTTAAAAGAAATGTAACTTAAAATAAAACAAAATATAAATATACTTTAAAATATAAAATAGAAAACAGGAATAAAGATAGATAACATTAAAAAAAATATAATAAAAATTAGGTTCAAGTCATGAAAAATTCTTCAATAATTGTACCGAGAGAATCACAAAATATGTCGGCATCCTGGAACTTATCAAGAAATGCATTGATAAGGGTGATTGCTCGAGCCGTCGGAGTATTGATATGATACATGGTTATTACAAAACCATTACGGAAAATATGTTTTGTATTTTTTGAAATCAAACTTTGGAAACTATTATTTTTCAGAATATCTAATGTAGTTTATCCGCTAATGAGATCTCCCTCATCATAGAACATAGAACGCTGAGCGAACTTTAACTTGTGCACCTGTGCTACGGCGAGTGTTCAAGTGTTTTGGCTCCTCTATCCTCCATTAAGGTAGGACGCAATGAACCCATGGTGGGTAGAAGTTCGTAGCATACCAGTGTTGAGGAGTGCATGTTGAATGATTGTACAAAAGCCACCAAATATATATTAGAAGACAAGGTAACCAAATACATTTAAACAGTTTTCAATTTCAATAAGTTCTATCTAAGTTGCCTCTTACCAATTACATTAAAACAACAATTGCTTCGTTAATATCTGAGCAAATGCTTGTCCATAAAAGTTGTGTGCAGGTATAAGTACTTTTTAATATTATATCTGAACATTCATATTTCATAACGTCAAGACAAAAAATACAAGTATGTATGTTTTTTTTTATAGAGCGACATGTTCATCCATTAAACAAGCTCGATAAATAAAAAAAAAAAAAAAACGTCAAGACAACATCAAACAAGATATTTTACATATAATACTCGTATTAAAATCGTAAAAACTACCAAGCACTAAGAAATAATGCCCCAAACATATTTAACACCTTTGAAACAAACAGAACTTCGAACGGAGTGTGGTCTTATTATAGTGATTCCACATGAAGTCGTGAACTTTCAAACGATGCAGTAGCAAACTTAAAACTCAAGTTAGAAATACAAAAGGACACTTGAAACCAACTTAGTGGGGACTAGCGGCACTGAAGGCTTCGTTAAGCCGGAGGTCGAAAGATTGTCGCGGTTTAAACTCTTATCTTAGCTTTACAGGTAAAATGCTTAAACTTTCTTAACATAATTTGAGACCCTATAAAAAGCGACAATAATTAAATTTGTAAGCGACTTGGATTCATTATTCGACTATTGAAAGACATACACAGAACCAAAGTATCCAACAAAAAGAATACATATTTTTTACTTCACTGCTGATGTTATAATGTAACTGATGATGATTTTAAATTCCTACAAAAAAATGGATGCGGGGAATTAAAAGGAGCAGGTTATAGTGAATTGGATAATTTATCATAGCACTCAACACTGGAATGTTAAAGTAAGTAATTTTTATTTATGTTCATCAATTTTATCTGATATTAAGATAGTAATCAAAATACTTCTTTTCTCTTCAGTGTATCACAGTTAACACAGGAAATAGGTCTCCCCATCTTGAGCCACATATACCGGCCATTCGCTTGCCTCATTTAGCCCCTTCGAGTGGACTTTTACAAGTCGTCGGTATATCTGGTGGGCGTCCTGTGCTATGCTTGCCAAAACTTGGTCTCCAGTTCAGAAATCAAAATAACTAAAGCAAAAAAAAATATTGATATTGGTAAGCGACCCAAAGTAGGGCTTGGCCTCTGAAACTAAAAACTTCTACCGGTCTATTCTGTAAAACCTGGGCTCAGTTGTTAACCCCGAGCTGACGCTTATCAGACTTCATTATGTCCCTCCAGCGATATCTGGGACGACCGAAAATAATAATAAAAAGGCCTTACATAATACTAAAACACCCGTACCCTGAATTCAGTGGGAAAAAATATGCCGCCATATCCCTAGGGCTCAGCACATTCAGGATCGCAGTTGTAGGAGCTGACACGCGTTGACTGTTCCATTATTTTATGTAAATTTTTTATTGTGCTGGTAATATAAACCTTAACGTGAAATATATTATGAGTGGTGAAAATATATAATTATATTTTTTCTTCTGTTAATTATTTAACCAGCCTATATGGGTGATATAGGCTGGTTCTGGGCTCAAATTAATCAATACCTGACGGGCCTTATCACTGTGTGTTAAGGAGAGATAAGCCCTTTATAAGAGACCTAATATATGTTATCGGGTCGGGTGCTGTGCGGCATTGATGGAGAATAATAACTGTTTATCAGTTTTTGGTCTCCTTCAATGCGGCTCCGTTATGGTCAGGGTATCACTTTCCATCAGGTAAGCGTCCTGACCTGCAATCAATCGCTCATTTCTAGACTCTCCCTTACTTTGCATCAGAAGTTCAAAATGAAGCAGTAACAGATTTCCTCTTCCAGCCTTCACCAGCGACCTTAATCAAGTCGTTGGTCCTGTTGTCCTACGCTACGTGTTCTTCACTGCAGAACTACACTGCATTATATTTTCTTTTACAACGAATGTTTGTAAATGCTTACCAAAATTAATTAAAAATGAGCTACGTGTATTATCTGAAATTCAGCATAGAATCTTCCTGTAGACTTCCTAGAACGAACGAGGGTGGCGGGCGTTGCAGGAATTATGACTTCAATTTGGTGTCCGCCAAATTTATAGCAACTTCCTACTATATCTGCACTGGCTCATAAATATTGCATTTTAACACGAAATATAGTACATATTTTGTTTAGTAGTATTTCTGATGAATGTGTTCTTGTATTTTTTTACTGATCCATATCTTTGGAATTTACTGTATTTTATATTTAGACTCTGAGATTGAGTCAGGCTACGGCTTAGGTCAAATGTTTGTGTAAACATTTTAACTTCTTCTTTTAAAAGGAATGATTATATTTATCGTTTAGAGCGCTATACCTTCTTTTTTAATCCTCCATAAGCAGATATTTGACCGCCATCGCACCTGATGGTAAGTAACTATGCGGCCAAGGATGGATCATGCCTGCCTAGAAACAGCTTATTCACTCTTTCCTTGAAGACGGCCAGGTTGTTAGGATCGGGGAACACATAGAGGCAAAGAGTTCCATAACTTTGCCCTTTCTCTATCTTCTTAAGTGAAGATCAACGCTTGAGTCTCGTTTTAGAATACTGGCCTAAATGTTCAATGTGTGTGTAAGTTTACAAATGTGGATTGATTTGCTCCTCCTTCTCGGGTTGTAAGTAAATAGAAATTTAATGTGGATATAATCCTATATTATTATTACTATTGTTCTCCATCAAAGTGAGCTGTCGGTATGTACTAAGTTAGGTATTACATACAAAAAAGAGGCGTTTGCGAGTATGTTAATGCAGTACTTTCTTTGCGGCATTCGTAACTTTGCATGCCTGAGTGAATATAAATTTATTCAGAATAGAAAATTGTGCGCTATTAGCTTCGCAACAAATTCAATTGTATTAATCTGATTATTTATGTATGAAATAAAACCAAGTATTCATATGTTATATTTCAACATCCCACTTATATATTATTATTTGTATTATTATTGATGATTATGATATTTATGATACAAGAAATTCTGTCCAGTTTTTAATAGCTTAAATAAATATCTAGATGTGTTAAATGTTTCTCAACTCGATAAGATACTAGTAAGGCCGGTGATGTTATTTATCATCACTAATTATCACACAAATTGAGGATATTATATCAACTAAATTAACAGATAGAGCCCGCAGGATTAGCGTGTTGAGTAAGCAGGACACATAGTATGTACGTAGACTTAATGGCGGATGGACTAGGAAGGATCTCATCTACAGAAAAGAAGCGTAGGCCGAGTCCTTACTAGATGGACAAGACTTGGTGGTGAGTAACCTGGGGACATCTTCGATTAGATGTGGACTCATTAGGCTGTAATGATTATGAGCGTCAGTGGCTCAATGGCGTGAGCTGTTGCCCTCCTAGCAGGAGGCTAAGGTTCAAATCCCGCAGTACCAAAGTGTTTTCGAATTTTCGAAATTATATGTACGTTATCCGACGCTCTTGCGGTGAAGGAAAAAATCGTGAGGAAACCTGCGCACGCCTGCGAAGATATTCGAAGGTTGTTCGTGAAGTCAGCCAATCCGCACTGGGCCCGCGTGACGACTAAGGCCTGATCACCCTAAAACGGGTAGGCTCGTGCCCCTCGGTGGGGACATTTAATGAGCTGATGATGATGATGATGAATGATCCACACAGCATGTGATATAGAGACAAACAAACTGGTAATCTTATATTTCTTCAAACAATTTCAACATGCGACAAAAACCACCACTTGTTTGTTTTCCATATTGCACACCTAAGTTAATTGTTTAACACGATATCAGTGCTAATTTACTTTGGAAGTTGAAACAGCTGTCAGCCTGCGACGTCAGGTGGAATTAGGCAATCACGTCTAGATAATCGGCTCATGTCGCGGCATAAATTAGTGTCGACCGAATGCTATCGTTTCAAGCAATCCACCGTTGGAAATAGTCTCCGCAATTTTGCAAAATACAGGAACGTCTAGGAGGCGAAGAGAGAAGAGAAGGAGATACCTAGAAGAGGTTCAGTAGGAGAAGAATTAGCCCCAGGAGGAAAATGTGGAAGCAAGCGGTTACACCGAAGGGTGGGTACACGGACGACCGCACGGTGGAAACCGAAGGCGTACGTGTGTTAGTCATGCCCCAGAAGGGGAAGAAGTGACAAGGGACACCGGACAAAGAGAGAAATAACTTGTAGGTAGTCAAGCAGTGCGCGTAAAGCAGTGTTTCGCGCGCACCTCCCGCAATTCGGCCTGTATAACCGGAAGGTTGAGTCAGGCCATGGGAGGTGGTGGGATACTGTATATGCCGGTCATAGGTTTAGCTAGTAGAAGTGGCAGTGGGTGGGACCAGTGTTGCCACCTTAGCCCTTTTGTAGCTAGATCTAGCACTTTTTAGTATAGGTGAACTCCTTTTTTAACGATTGAGCCCGAAAAGAGCACTCTAGCTATTTTCACTGTCTTAAAAATATTACCAAATAATGAAGTTTTCAACTTGCTATAAAGTACTTTTTGCTATTTTTTCGGTGATGATGATGATGACCTCTAAAAAAAGTAAAACGGCTTCATAACATGATTATTACATTTTTTTTAGAATAGAAATGTAGCCCTATCTAGCCCTTTTTTACTGCTCAAAAAGTCCTTTTTCTAAAACTGAGGTGCCAACACTGGGCGGGCAAGTAGTACTTAGAACCGATGGCCGATGGGGCGGAAAGGTTCTTGAGTGTCCACGTAAAGGAAAACAAGCGTTTTTTTCGAACTGACTACTGCTGCTGTCCGCAGATGGCCTTTACAGCTTCACCGGGCAATTGGCGAGCGCAGATGGCTCTCAGCCTTAAAATTTACACAACGAGCCTAGGGGGGCTAGGCGTTGCGCGGGGGGGGGGGGAGAACAACAAGCGTTGACCGACTCCAACCAGATGGACTGATGGTCTGATAAAGGTGGCGAGATATCGACTGCTATAGTTCGGTCCTCATGGAAATGATTAAGGAAGGCCTTCAATCAACGGAAGTATTAGACTGCAGACCTCATGAGTCAAAGTGTATGGCATCGCCACCCATGGACAGTTAACGAGTGCGTTGCGGCCCTTTATAAAAGGGATAGAGAAAAATAAATATGAGGAGGGAAAGGGAACTTAGGACTTTATTTTTCCTCTTTAAATACCTATGGTATTATCACGAAGAATACATCAGTAATCCTTTATCCCTGTAACTTGTAATGTGCCCGCTGACGGACGGATTCATCTTTTTTTGGAAAATCAGGTGATTCAGCCGGCAATGTCCTAACCAAACTAGGAATTCTTAGTTGAAGTTGTACGGTTTCGCACAACGTGATGTTTCCCTGCAGGAATCGAATGCACGACCTCCCGATCACGCAGCTGAACGCTGTGCCCACTAGGCCACGGAGGCAGTTACCTCATACCAAAGCATTATTAATATTATTTCGTCTTTGTCGGTGGCTCAATGGTGTTGCCTTCCGATCGGGAGGGCGCAGGTTCAGATCCCGCCACGTACGTATGTGAATTCGAATTTTCGAAATTATATGTACGTTATCCGACGCTCAATTTCCCGTTGCTTCATCTCAATAAAAATAGCGTCTATTCATTGTTTAATAACTTAAGCCACTTACAAGCACTTTCGTTGGATCAAATATTAACTCGGTTAATTGGTTGAGCAAGAGTGGTCCTTTTTATTTTTACGTCTTTCATAGATTTACCAGGAAAAGTAACGTGTAGTGCCTTCAAGGAAATCTCTCCGTTACACGTATTATGTACGAAGTTATTTCGTTAACCAATACCACTGCACTTTGGTGTGAGCATAAAATTTCATACGATAACTTTCTTAGTGTTTTTGAACAAGTCCAAAGGAGTCGGGCGATCTCTTCGTTACGTCTACGATAAGTTCTTTTTTTTTTTTTATCCTTTATAGGCAGACATTTGACCGCCATCTCACCTGATGGTAAGTGATGATGCGGCCGAAGATGGATCATGCCTGCCTAGAAACAGCCTATTCACTCTTGCCTTGAAGACGTCCAGGTTGTATGATCGGGGAACACATGAGGCAAAGAATTCCATTCCTTTGCGGTGCGCATTAGGAACGAGGCACCAAAGCGGGCTGTGCGGATGTGTGGAATGTCTACCACGTAAGGATGGAACGCTTCTCTCACAATTATAATTTTCATAAAAAAGATAAGTTACAATATTTACAAGAAAATTTATATGTACTTAGGTAGTTTCAGTTTTTACTAAATAATTGATTATTATGTGATTTCTTTATTTTTGCATGTTTACCCATAGTTCATTGGATTTTTTTTTAAATTACCTATGCAAAATGTTTGATTATTGATTTTGATAAAAAAAAGTTCCAGCAAATTTAAAAGCTGTATTTTTTCTTTAAACTACGAGTACTTAAACAGCTTATAAATTCCAGAACGGTTCACCCAACACGTACTAGTAAGTAGGTCAAAAAATGTAAAATGCAGTTCTGGACCAATCCAAGTAGTCTTGGTACTATATCCTCATTAATAAATTTACCATTCGAAGAAAGAAAGAAGAATTTCGTAGGTTAGTGAATTCACTAAATCTGATGCAGTAAGAGATGGCTCTATATCATAAAAAACTAAACGAGAATTAAGTATATTACTAAGCTTAATACTTTGATATATGTCGCAATTGTTTCTTCTAATTCTGTCTGTTCATTGGGGTTTTCCTAGTTTGGGGTCCACTGGCTAATGAACGCATCTTCTGTATTTCTGTTACTCCGTTTTGTATTTTATCAGTCTATTTATGTATGTTGGATTTTTTCAAATATTTTTTTTTCTGTTATGTTTCATCGTATGGAAATATATTAATAAATATGCATATAAGTCTGCAATAGTCAACATACAAACCTGCGGCTTGCCCTTGTCAAGTGTTATGTAGGAGAAAGAGGAACGTATGTCAACTTTTTACTATGGTGAAGGGAAAATTTAAGGGCTCATTCATGAGAGTTTTATGCTATCACTATTAAGCACTTGTTCCAAAAGCTAGTGCAGTGTGATAACGGAGTGCATCGTACGTGCACTTCATACTAAAATGATTTATTTTACCGATTACGTGTTCCGTTCCCGTAAATTGACCATTGTTTTTGATAAATTGGTTTATACACAATATCCTAAACCAATTTGAAGTTATTAAGTAACATGCCGTTAACACCTACAAACGTGTTAATATTATCAGTTAATAACTAAACATTTTAACAATATAGTGTTGTATTTTGCACGATTTATACGATGAAACTTGCGACATTAAATTATATTTTATAACCTCTGCCAATTTTCGTTCTATCGCAGTGGAAGCTATTAAATACTTTATTAAATTCGTTAACTTTATTAACACCACTGTTGTATTAGAATTGGTTTAGTGTTCGGTAATATTACACTGATACTTTTTGAACCAAACATAGGCATAATCATACAACCCTGTGGCATTCAAAAAACGAGTGAATAGGTTTTTTCTGGGCAAGCTCGGTCCAACTTAGAGCACGTCTAATCCACTAGGATAGTCTGTGCCCAAGAGCAAGCCCATCATGAATAAAAAAATTAGAGTTTACAGCCAGTCAATAAAATGTTTACAGATTTCTGTTGCCGTTAAAAAACAAAAGGAAGGATTCGGTTAGGTATTTTGAAATTCGAAATTAAATATTTAATTGAAGATTCTAATTATTCAATACCACAAAAAAGAAAACCATTGACGTTTTTGTACATGTTTGTAGAGTTAATAAAAGATTGTTTCAGAACCGTTCAGGTCTAGCCCGATCCGCATTTATTCGTTTATCATTCATAATTCTTACGACACTTTCCACGATTGCTCTTTCAGTTCAAGCACAACTATCGACTTAATACCCTTTGTTTAACGATTTAATACTTCTTGTTGCTCGATTGGTTTGCATCGATAGAAGAGGAATTAATCACTAAGGTAGCTATCCAAAAAAATAAAAAAAATTATAGGAATATGACTGACTAATTTACTTTGGTGATCAGTCCTATATTTAGCTGACAGTCTGGACTCGGAGTATAATAACGTTGCTAAAAAATAATATCCTAATCCTGTAGTCATAAAGTCCTGTTTTCGATCGGCATGCATTTTGAGTTAATATAATCTTTACACTCGTCAATGTTCAAAATGGAAGCTTTGGTCGTAGACCCCGCATGCTGCTTATATTGCAATATTAGATTGCATTAAAAGGACATCGTTGAGAGTCGGTGGCTCATTGGTTCGGTCTGTTTCCTTTCTATCTGAAGGGTGCAGGTACAAATCCCGCCGCGTACCTATGTTCTATCGAATTTTCGAAACTATATTCACGTTTATCCGACGCTCTTACGGCGAAGGAAAATATCTGAGGAAAATGCGCACGCCTGCGAAGAGATTCAAAGGTTGTGCGTGAAATCGGACAATTCGCACTGGGCCTGCGTGGACGAATAAGGCATATCGTGCCCCTCGGTCGGGACGTTTATGAGCTGATGATGAATACGATGGGTAACTAAAAATACTATTAAGAGTACCTGGGTGTTCCGAATGGCGAGTTCAGTCATTGCTTTCCATGACAACCTCAGTATAGTTGTTGTAAACTTGTAAACAATCGCTAATACTTATTGTATACACTATACAACGACCACTGTTGTCGTTGATACTATAATACACGATTAAAATTTAATAATATAAAAATAGAGCGTCGGTAACTCAATGGTGTGGACCACAGACATCCGAATATACAATTAGACTGGACAAGCCACCAAGTTTATAGGCAGTCCCAGTGTCGCAATTATTTTCGGTTCTTACTTGTGAAAAGTTATTATATTTCTTGGTAAATTTACTGATTCATTGCGATGATGGCATATTACAATTGCACAGGATGTCATTTTGGAAAAAAAAACGGTAATTTCTTCTAATATTCGTGCGTCTTGACTCGTCTCACAGAGCGTAAACTGGCAGCCAGTGTATGCTCGTTGAGCTTCATTTGTCGCACTTTAAACGCGGCTTGCCCATCTCTTGTATTGGGAAATCTGTGGTGTGGACTGTCGCCTACCTACCGGGAGGGCTGAGGTTCAAATCTCTACACTTACCAATGTTTTTTCGAATTTTCGAAAATATATGTACGTTATCCGGCGCTCTTACGGTGAAGGAAAACCTCGTGAGGAAACCTTCATGCACGCCTGGGAAGAGATTCGAAGGTTGTGTGTGAAGTCGTTCAATCCGCATTGGGCCCGCGTGGACGATTAAGGCCTAATCATCCTTTACGGGTAGGCTAGTGCCCCTCGGTGGGGACGTTTAATGAGCTGATGATGATGATGAATACAAAATTAAATACATATGATACACGCGAATCACATACTGTTGTTGTTATGACAACAATATGTTGTTAACGGGGTTACCATTATTTTATGTCGACTAATAGGAAGTTGAATTTCTTTGTACATTAAGGAAACTAACTTTTTTATACACGTTTTCGTAAACTTAAAATTGTAACTGCAACAAATGGAATACGTTTAAATGGACAATAAGTGTTCACGAGTCGTGCTCAGCAGTTTTGCTGCATTTCCACCGCAGTGCCCCGCTGATAGAAAACTTACAACTTAACAAAGTTTCAATTGCAATTCAACACTATTTATTTACAAGCTTTACGTATTGTTTTTGTTTCTACTTAACTGAAACTCAAAGTATCTTTAATAATTTTTTTTTACAGATACGGATTACCAATAATATATTATATACTTTCTGAGCTGGTTGTAGCAGGTTTAAAAAAAAGGCGATAAGAAAACCTATATTATAGTTATTATTTTGAATATTATTACAATACTGCTTATAGTGATTTTCTCATGTTACGTACCAGTCACATATGTAATTTATTGTATATATATATATCTAAAACAATACCTAATAAGACCACTCAAACCTATCCGATGAAAATCATCGGATTTTTTAAATCTTTAATTTATAAACTGGTCAATGAATATCGGCAAGACTGTGGCAAGAGGTGGCGGGTAACAGATGGATGTCGACTGCAAGGGACCGGTCCGCGTGGAAATCATTAGGGGAGGCCTTCGTTCAGCAGTGGACATTGTAGGTTGTAATTATGACGCAAATATTACAACTATTGGTTTTCATTCATCCGTAACCAAGTTCGTTTTGACCAAGTTTTGTTACCACGAGCTATTTTACAATCAAAGTGTATTGAAAGACCTTTAAAAATGTCATACGGATATAGTGGTTCGTTCCAGATTGATGTATGGGCGCTTTTGTTTGCGTTTTGCAGAAGGCGCCTTTGGAACTGGTATATTGAACAATTCATGCCCATCCATCATTTCAAATGTTTGTCTCGTAAACAATTTTATTTGATATAATCTGTACTAATATTTTAAGAATAAAGACTTCTTTATAAAATAAATGTCTGTAACGAAGCTCGTAATATAACATCTTGGCATGCTTTTAGCAGTATAATATGCCCTTATGACGTAGGTATACAATAAGCTAACTGAAATGCACAATCACGAAGAAACGTCAATCAAAAATGCTTGTGCCGCATGACACAAACATATATTTAAAACGTAAAATTATTCATTTAAATTTTGATCTTAACGCGTCATATAGGTGTACAGAATCAAAAGCACGAGCACACTACTGTCATTATGACATGTAGTTGTTGTGAGCGATGTGATAATGAATTAAATTTCTGCCCAACTGACACGGCAGACTTGCCTCAGACACTTTTTAGGTGAGATTTAATTAGTCTATTATTTCTGAGCCTTATGACTATACTATTCCGATCATTGGGTGTTCTGGATTTTAATTTTCTCTGTACATTATATGTATTAATAAACTATTGGACCGATATTTAATTTTAAAATAATTAAGTTTTAATATAAAAATGGCGAATCCCGACTTGGTATTTACTGATATTGTTAATAGGGGCTAGGAAGAAATCAAAAGTGAAATAAGACAGTGAAAAGATCTATCGAATAAAAAAATAGTATTATTGATTCAAATATTAAATTTATACAAAAATATTTTGAGTCTCAGAAAGGGGTTTATACAGGCTTCGAATCGGTTTGCGTTTTTACAGTCCATAAAAATATTTATAGGCTTGTAAGAGCCAGTTGTTCCCAATGAATATTCTGCGAGCAGAACAGAGTTCAATATTGTTTTCAATTACCTCGACTCTGCCTACGGCTGATGTAATAAAACGTAAATATTTATTATGTCATGAGTGCTTTTTAAAGTTCATTTTGCCTTTTTTTATCATCTATAGGCAGACATTTGACCGCCATCTCACCTGATGGTAAGTGATGATGTGGGCTAGGATGGATCATGCCTGCCTAGAAACAGTCTAGAACAGAAAGAGTTCCATTCCTTTGCGTGCGCATTAGAAACGGGGCACAAGAGCGCACTGTGCACTGTGCTTAAATTCCCACAAGGCAATAAAGTGTACAGGACGAGACACCTCGCAGTTCACTTACCTGATGGTATATATCTCTCTTTCTGTAACCTAACGCTAGTGCTGGACATAGGTTTCCCCCATTCGACCTGATGGTGTTAATATATAAATACAAAGAAAAAAACCCGTAATGCAAATCTTTAAGTTTTAATGTCCTTTCCTGCAAAGGAACCACCGATCCTTTATATACCGGCTAACGGATTTTAAATCATTACACAAATTGATATATTACTTATGACCCAAGTACGGCAGATTATTTATGTAGGGGTTATTTTTAATAGTACAGTATCATTGATGTAGAATAGGTAAATGAGTGTGCAGTAATATTTTTAATAACTCGGACACTTCAATATCGGTATGACGGATTTCAATCAGGACATGTATTTATGTAACGTAGCCTATTGTAACGTATATTTACTAGTGATAGAGTCGCTACTGAGTCGTCTAGGTCTGGATGATATCTAGCACTGCGTGTAGTATATCCCGTCAAATAAGAGTGTTATGCACTATTTGCGTTTCAGGATGAGAGCATATATCTAGTGAAATTATCGGTATACCCGGTAACTAGACATAGACCTAGACCTAGAGACCTAATATTTGTTGTCTTGGGTAACGGGCGCAGTGCGGCATTGATGGAGAATAATACTGTCCTGTTCACTTTGTTATTTTTAAAACAAATATGGATGCTTTCTTAGGGTGATTTAATAAGCCCTGTAGGATTTTGAAATAATAAATATCTACCACCATTCCACAGCGCCTTTTAGCCACAAACAAGGATTTAGCCTATATATGGTTAGTAGTAATATTATAGGTAAATGCTTGGTTACATCGGATAAACATTTTTTTTTTTTGTAAATACATACAGATTATAAATTGAAACATACATGTTCATGCCCACAAATGTTTGTACGGACCAGGGCTCGAACCCGAAACCCAAGGTTTAATAGCCGAACGTCTCAACCAATACACCATATGGGTCGTCAAATTATTTCATATTAATCTACGCATGTACACTTTTAACTCTACAAGAGCAAAGGATGAGGGTAATGGAAAATCTGGGAAGAAAAGGGGGGATTTCAGCTCCAGTAATATTAACCACTAGGTAAAACACAATGCACAGCGTTGATAAACCGCAGCTGAATATATTTATATGGAAAATGAAGTACCGAATCGAATGGAAAATTCATTTCTTAAAGTAGGAATTCAAGTTTAAGCGGTTCTATTTCGTGGAACGTATAAGTTTAAAGTTTGTTTAAAAACTGCAACTAAAATTTTTGACCCTCAATTGAAAAGCATTGTGCATTTTGTGCTATTTTTTTTCCATTATTTTCTTATTAACATTTGATTTATGCATTTCATTAATAGGTTGTGTTTGTCATTGAATCAATATTTTCCCTTCAATTTACCGTAAGAGCAAAATTGTGCTTAAAACTTCTCGATTATATCTCAAAATGAACTCATACTTATAGGCTTTTTTATGTTGCAGGTAAGTTGACACTGTTGACAGCAAAACTAACAACTCGCGAGGGGTAAGTCATCGTCAGCTCCTTAAACGACCCCACCGAGGGGCACAAGCCTACCCGTAATGGGGTGATTTGGCTTTAGTCGTCCACGCGGACCCTCTGCGGATTGGTCGACTTACGCACAATATTTGAATCTCTTCGCAGGCGTGCGCAGGTTTCCTCACGATGTTTTCCTTCACCGTAAGAGCGTCGGATAACATACAACGTACATATAATTTCGAAAATTCGAAAACACATTGGTACGCGGCGGGATTTGAACCTGCGCCCTCCTGGTCGGAAGGCAACAGTCCACACCATTGGGCAATTTTACCAGGAGAGCATTAGCTTGTTTGTTCCCTCTAGCAAAGAGTAACCGATGTGAGAGTCGCACTCACATACACGATAAGGGAGCGTTTGAAGTGTCGGGTACTTTTCTCCGGTCTTCGTTTACAGCGAAAAAGAGCATCAGTCAAAATAACAACTTAATCTAATTTGTTTGAAATTATAAATTATGAACTAGTTGGCCTAGAATTACTGAATTGGAAGCAATAAATAAGCAAATTTAGGGTTTGATATACCATGTTTAATAACACGCCTCACAAGAATAAGTGTGTGTGTCTGTGTCTATCTATCTATCTATTCAACCTATCGCAGTCCACTGCTGGACATAGGCCTCCCCCATTTTGTGCCAAATATCCCGGTCCTCCGCTTTTGTTTGTGTCCTTTTCTTTAATTTTCTTCCTTCCCATCATTTCTGTCCAAATCGGTTCAGTTCTTTTTGACTTAAAAGTACTTACACAATATTCTTTATAAAAGGTATTTATATAATTTTAATTATGTATGCAAATAACCTTGCAGTGTATGTAAAGCCGAGCGACCCTGGTACCAGGCGCCCCTAACCGCGGTGGAGGATAGCATTGCTGCCCTAAGTCAGACAAAACAAATAATTATTGTCTTGCTTTCATTCGACTTAAAACTGTGATACAGAGGAGTAGAGTTTTAAATAATTTAGCAGGGCATAATATTTGACAACTTCATAAACTAAATTGGCATTCGTTCTTTGTTCACGCCTGACTAAACAGAACATAATTTTTGAATAAATAACTTGACCCAGTTTCGCCGGTTTCCTTAACAGAAAGTCGAACATCTGATATTTATTTTTAAAGTCATGGTCACCAGATTAAATTAAATTAAGCAGCATTACACATGTTTCGAGGATTATATTCGTTAATTAATTCAAATGGAACAAGTCAGAAATATTATTATCATCATCATCAGTATATCACCCATCTGCTACCGCCCACCTTAACCAGGTCATCCGTCCATCTGGTTGGGGGTCGGCCTACGCTTGCCGTTTTCGTTTTCCGTTACGTGGACGCCACTAGGAACCTTTCTGCCCCATCCGCCATCTGTTCTACGCTCTATGGACCCTGCCCTCTGCCACTTCAACTTGCTTATCCTTTGCTAGCTTAGCTATGTCGGTCACCCTAGTTCTTCTACGGATATCTTTGTTTCGGATTATATCGCGTAAGGAAACACCTAACATAGCTCTCTCCATAGCACGCTGAGCAACCTTGAGTCTGTTTAAGAGGCCCTTAGTGAGCGACTACGTTTCGTTTCCGTATGTCACACTGGTCAAAGACCTTCGTGTTAAGACACAGAGGTATTTTGAACGAAAGCATCTGCCTTAACTTCCCGAACGCTGCCCATCCTAATTGGATTCGACAAGAAATCTCCTTCTCGAAGTTGGATCTAACCATTGGGACTACTTGTCCCAGGTACAGATATTCGTCTACAACTTCGAGAAATATTATAAGATCTTGACGTATACTACAATGGCTTAATAATAATAATAACAACGTGTAACACTTACAAAGATTAAACATTCGAAAAAAGGCCTCTGTGCTGTTGGCTTCGGTCCCACACATGCCTTCCAAAGGACCGGGCCACTATTTGGCCCGTGAATCTTAAGGATTTCGAAAATAATAATAATAAACTTTTATTGCACATAAAACATATTACAAGGGAAAACATGGACAGAACAAAAAGTGTACAAATAAGGCGGTCTTATTACTAAAAAGCAATTTCTTCCAGACAACCTTCAGAAGAGGATAGTTTCTTAATAATGATTAATTGGGCTTACATAAACAATAGACTAAGTAAATCCACAATCTCATTCAAAAAGTGTCAGTGGCAAAAATCGGCCCATCACGTCAGTTGGGCAGAGTTTTTATTCATAATAACGTCACTCGCTACATGTCATAGTGATATAGTAGTGTGCTCGTGCTTATGATTTTGTAGTCTTTTAATGATGCGTTAAGGTCTAACTTTTAATGAATAATCGTATGTTATAAATATAACAATAATTAAAGGTACGTATGTGTCATCAATAAATGTTTTTTCTTTCTTTCTTTCATGGGGCCCGGACATTTGTTGACGTTGAGTGCTATGCTTTACACAAATGGGTTGGCTCGACCAGAGTGATACTATGACTCACCGAAAACCGGCGGGAATCTACGCGAACGTGTGGTTTCGTCGAATCAGTGAGGTTAATGAAGCTCAAAATTCCTTCTTCATCTTATTTCCTTTTCCCGCTACATTTTTTATAAAGGTTGGCAACGTTCTTTTATTTTTTTCGAACAACTATTCGCTGTTAGCCGCAAGTGGCCTTCACGGTTTCGCCGGATAGAATGCCAACGTAAGATAAGAGTGCCTAGTGAAATTACTGGGTATAACATACCTAACATCTGTTGTCTCGGGTGACGGGCGCAGTGCGGCATTGATGGAGGATGATAACTGTCTATCAGTTGTTGGTCTCCTTTAATGCCGCTCTGTCATGCGTATCACTTACCATCAGGTGAGCGTCCAGACCGTCCTGTACACTTATAACATAAAAAAAACGTACTCGTAGCTCCATCAATGTTTTTTTATAAGTGTACAGGACGGTCAGGACGCTCACCTGATGGTAAGTGATTCGCCCAACCATAACAGAGCGGCATTGAAGGAGACCAACAACTGATAGACAGTTATTATCCCCTTCAATGCCGCACTGCGTCCATCACCCGAGACAACAGATGCTAGGTCTCTTATACCCGGTAATTTCACTAGCTACAGTGCCTCATCCCGAAACACAAAAAGTGCATAACACTTCTGTTTCACGGACGATATCTGGCATTGCGGTACCGTCCTAGACGCCTCAGTAACGAGTCTACCACCTAGTATATTATGTAGCCTTCTATTATTATTAGTATGCCTTCTCATTTGCTAATGAGTGATACGATAATACAAAATTCTCAAAAATTAAATGACAAGAACCTTAAAACAGAAATCAAAGCTCGCATGTTTTCTTTTCTTCGGCTTAATTGAGTGCAGTTTAATGCAACGGCAATAAACGGAAGCATTAAAGGAAGTGGGTGAACACTTTATCGCTTATCCACAGGTAGTAAATTGGCAATTTTAGTGCAACGTGCAACAGGTACTGCAATTATGTTCCGACCGTTAGGAATGTTTGCCTAGTGCAATAGCAAATATATTTGTTAGGCTTTATTGCCCGTAAGGTTCTTTGCAAGATGATATGCTACTGCTGTAATATTAATGCTAGTCAAAATCTCTACTGATCAATCTACTGTCAACTGCTGGTTAAACAGTTTTGAATGATTTTAGTTTTCACTAGCTGTTCCCGCGGTATTACCCGCGTTATAAGATATTCTCCCACAGTAAAACATAACCTAAAAACACTTTAAGCGACGCGCGGCTCCCGCTCGGTAAAACATTGTTTTATTTTTGCAAAATAAAAAGTATTGTCTAAAATAAAAGTAGCCTGTGTTTTTCCTTATTATATCGGCCTGCAAAAAAATCCTGTCCAAATCCATCCAGTCGTTTCAGAGATCACCCTGAACAAACAGATTGAAAGAAAAAAAAAACTTTTATTTTGGCATGTACGGTGCACATGCCAAAATAACAGTTTTTTATTTATTCATATGCATGAAGAAAAAAATTGATATTTCAATGTTACAAACAGAGACTCCAATTGTATTTATATGTAATAGATGTCACCACATTCTTGTTAAGACAAATTGTAATGAATAGGGAACATGCAAATGTAATAAAAATGAATATTTTTATATTAAAATGTTAAAATAACATAAAAGAAGTCCCTTCTTTTACTGTAAGGTTTATATTTTAATTTACGCTGTTTTTCAAAAATAATTACGAATTGAAATTACTTGAAACGGAACGTAAATTAAAACACCAATCACTGTCATTTACGTCATCTATGTATGACATATTATTTTGACGTTAAAGGTTTAGTTAAAAAAGAACATTAAAACGACAAAATCAGCATTTTTCGAATAAAAATGAAAGTTAGGCTTTTACAAGCAGACTCCAGGAAACTACCAAAGTTAATGTTGACATGGTTGTAATTTATTTTTGTCGGAAGTGAGTTTTACAAACCGCAATAAGCTTACTTTATTGAAATATCAAAGTATAATGTCTACTGATAATCTAGGAATGATTGTTTTTCATCACCAAACATGAAAATGAAAGTAGTGAGCAAAAAAAAAGGTCAATATCAAACCGCATTTTTATGGAGAAAATGACAGTTTTTTGTTTTTTAAATATACTTGTGGTCTATTTCAAATGTAGTTCTTTAAAATAAACACAAAATTAAAATTTGTGCATCTTCCCTATTCTGTTTTGATGGAATCGAATGCATTTTTGACATCATTAATTAATGTTAACACCATCATTCGATTAATGTTGGTTGACACCGCGGCACCGCCGTATACTTGCTCGACTCGTCATATTTTCTACTACACCTCAATTCACAATTTATTAACTCTATCAAGAGTTTACTGCTCGATCTGCCTCTTAATGACCTGAGTGTACAACTGATTTATTGCCACAGCATTATAGGCTTTACAGCCTAGGTTATAACCACCAATAAGCACAGGTGTTGCCTAGGCCAGATATTAACAACGGACTGTATAGCGAAATAATATGTGGCTTGGGAATGTTGGACATAATACGAAACCAATTATCTGTTCGGTAAATTCTCGATGAGCTTATCCATCTGTTTTTGCAATCATTACCAAATGTGATCTGCTGAGCGTTCTCTTTTATTTTAATCTGTAAGATAAATACAAAGTATCTATTAAAAATAATCATATAATTAACACTTTTGTCTGTTAATTTTGAGTGAATAGAGACGCATTGCCATAAATAAGGTATAGAAATACTTGATGAATTTTGCCATAAATATGTTTATATTAATAATGGTTTTGGTACACTTGTAGGTTACATTTTGTTGCACGTATTTTTTAAAATGGATTATTTTTATATTATAATTACAAAAAAAGAGTGTCGGTGGCTCAGTGGTGTGGACTGTCGCCTTCCTACCGGGAGGGCTGAGGTTCAAATCCTGACACGTACCAATGTATTTTCGAATTTTCGAAAATATATGTACGTTATCCGACGCTCTTACGGTGAAGGAAAACATCGTGAGGAAACCTTCATGCACGCCTGCGAAGAGATTCGAAGGTTGTGTGTGAAGTCGTCCAATCCGCACTGGGCCCGCGTGGACGACTAAGGCCTAATCACCCTATACGGGTAGGCTCGTGCCCCTCGGTGGGGACGTTTAATGAGCTGATGATGATGAATTACAAAAAAAATAATAAAATAAGTAAGTTTTTTATTACGCGTGGAAAGGATTACATCAGGTCCTTACGCTTTTAGCATTATTATTGTACATATAACCTTCTTGCTATAGAGTACATACTACCTTCTTGCTTGTTTAATTCATTTGCTCATAAGCAAATGAATTCTATATGTATAATTATTAATTACAGTTAACTTAACTTTGTGTTTAACACAGAACTTCACTTACTATTCTGACAAGTTAGAAAATGTTTTTTATTTATCTTTACCATTACAAATAAGTACAATAAGATAATCTTTATATATATAAAAATTTCGTGTCACGTGTTTGTCCGCGATAGACTCCTCCGAGATGATACTTAACCGATTTTAAATTTGATTTGCATTCCGTGTGCATTTTGATCCAACTTGAAAGATAGGATAGCTTACATCTCAATTTATAGTCACAATATTATTTTATTGCAAATTATTTGTCTATTAAAGAAAATTATTTGTCATTATTACAATTATCTGTTGACTGGGTTAAGTATTCAATAGATGGCGCTATTTTAAAAATACAAACGTCATATATGATAATAATAGCATAACCACCACGTGTTTCTGAGGCTAAGATATAACCTAAATTTATTCTGTAACTAGCTTTTGCCCGCGGCTTCGCTCGCGTTCAATTCGGGATAATATGGCTTCGCTTTCCTGGTAACGAAATCAGAATAATTTTAACACTGGAAGACTGCTTCTTTTTCTTCTTTTTCGCTTCGCATACCAATTTTTTGCTTTTCAGTTTAAAAACTGGGAAAATAAATAACCCCTTTTAAGGAAAACACACTTTTTCACAGGAAAGTGGAGCCATGTTATCCCGAATTTAACGCGAGCAAAGCCGCGAGCAAAAACTAGTTAATTATAAAACTCTACTCACTAATTTTCTAAGTTTGAGAATGTTTTTAGTGAATTTTAAAATAACAATTAATAAGAAAATAGAGACAAAGTTAGAAAATATTGAGTTCATAATGTAAATTACAAAAATATTTCTTTTTGTTGGTTGGTTGGTTTAAACAGCTCCTACGTTAGCGACGGCCGGTATTAGGGCTTCATAAATGCGAATACCATGTAGAAAGGTGTCCACTCGAAGGTTCTCGTCGTGTGCATGAAGCAATGGCGTGGTGTTAGCCATCGGGGAGAAGCCGAGCGCGTATACCCCCACTTCACGCACGAATCGGCTGTCAGTGCCGCCCGGGAAAGTCAAGGTCTTCAGTGGCAGGTTTCTGGGAATGAATTCGAAATTCAAATATCATCGCCTATACAAAAAAAAAACAGTGGTGATCAAGGAAACACAAAAGTTATGCCTCTGTGCCTTTTTGGAGTTACCTTAATATTTAATTTACTTTAAATATCGGGTACAGCAAAACTGAGCGTCGGTGTCTAATTGGTGTGGCCTGTTGCCTTCCGATCTGGAGGGTGCAGGTTCGAATCTCGCCACGTACCAATGTATTTTCGAAATTATCTGTTTATCAGACGCAAAACATCGTGAGGAAAACTACGCAGTCCCGCGGTAGTCATAAGGTCTTTACACCCGGTAAGGGTAGGCTCATGCCCGTCGGTGGGAACGTATAATGTACTGATGATGATGAAAGCAAAACTCATTCAAGTTTACATTGAAGTATGGTATTGTATATAACTTAACTATCTACATACGATTTTAATTCGTACTCTTTGTATTCTTTATGCAACACCAACTGTGAAGTGGGAACTGCATTTTTAAAGGTTTTATTCGGCCAACTGCAGTCATTCCGCTTTTATATGAACTTGTTCTCGAATTCGTCGCGTTCATTTGTACTGGGCAGAATTGATGCCTATTAATTTACTTTTCAGTCCAACTGTAAATTAGGTATTATGGTAATTATATAGTAATGTGAACTGTAACACAGAGTGTAAAATTTTGCTATTGAGAGTTTTTTTTATATTATAAGTGTACATGACGATCTGGATGCTCACCTGATGGTAAGTGATACGCCAGACCATGACAGAGCGGCATTAAAGGAGACCAACAACTGAAAGACAGTTATTATCCTCCATCAATGCCGCACAGCGCCCTACATCCGAGACAATACATGTTAGGTCTCTTATACCCGGGAATTTCACTAGCTTCAGTGCCCCCATCCCGAAACACAAAAATGCATAACACTCCTGTTTCACGGGACGATACCTGGCACTGCGGTGGTACCTACCTAGACGACTCAGTATCGAGTCTACCACCTAGTCGCAATAACGATTTTTAACGAGCCAATTAGCGCATTTTAAAATGTACGGATTATAGGCTAATAAACGGCGAATGTGGAGTTGATTATCATCAAAAGAGAGTTAACGATGTAAAAAGTATAGATTCGTGATATGTTTACAAAACAACTGAAAAAAGTGTTCCAAATGCAGTGACAGCACAAATACACATTTAGTTCGAATGCGCGTAAATTTACCTAAACAAAGAGCCTATAACTGTATTCTCTTTGACGGTTCATTTTTGAGGCACAGAATATATACAGAATATCATTGTAAATAGTCATGTTTTTTCGTGTGTGCAGCCGGCTCTACCGAATTATAAGACGTTCTCACGTCAGTAATTCCGGGAGATTATTTTAAAATTGTCATAGGCTGATGATGATGATGACTGACCTACAGTTACTTGTGCAATCGTCAGCTGAATAATCTATCGGCGACGTGATCAAGCACTCTTGCGAAGATTTTTTACTTACATCCTTTCAGCAGCTTCTTTGAAAGCTAGCCAGTAAGGGTTAGTGTTGTCAAGAGGCGTGGACGGGACGTGAGGGTCCTTCTGATCGAATTCATACGACACCCCCGCTCCTGCCTCTTGGCACCATTGCTTGAGCTGCGATTGATAAAGCGATATTATTACCAATGTTTTGAAAAGAGTAGTGTCTACTTAGTTCTTGCTGGATTCTTGTACTGATAATCAAGTAGAATTCTACAGTCCGAAGAGTGGTAGATTACATTTGACATTCATAATGTTCGATGTTTTTATGGACCTGAATTGAATAGACCTATTTTAATTAAAGGCCCTTAGTGTCATGGATCTCACATACAAATTTGTGTAGGTACTGTACGGGGATCGAACTCGAACATTTGGGTACTTGTCAACCTTCAACCGCCACAGACTGATATATCCACCAGAAATAATTGATTTTCATTGGAAAACAATAACGTTGACATTGGATGCTATCTAACAGATCAATTGAGCTACTATATTCGATTTGTCAAAACGTCATATTTTCTTACTTTTCCTATGACGGTCCTCAGGTTTAGGTCAGGTTACCAACTAACTCAATTCTAATACCATTTTGTATTTTTAAAATAATTATCCTATAAATTCGATACTGATAACGCAAGTTTGAGTTATTGAAATCCAATTATTAGCGTTACAGTTTTCTTCTTGAACTAAGTCAACATCCACCGGTCTTTAACACAAAAAAATAAACTTTACCCTATCCTCAAACTCCTTGTGATCGACAGTTGTTGCCAACCGAATGTCGAAGCTGACTGACAGTTTCTCTGGGACGACGTTGTTCTGTATACCTCCCTGTAATGAAATAGATTTATAAAGTCTACAGCATGATCAGTTCGCTCACCTGATGGCATCTGCTGCCATCTGCTGTCCATGATGGCAGATGCAGCGTTGAACGAAACCAATAAATGTAGATAATTATGTTTCCGTCAACGCTGTCTTTGTCCGTGAACGGAGAAAATGTTATGTAGGAAAATAAATTGTCCTAATTTTAGTGATGTCGATAATTATCTTAGTGTAAAAATTAGATCATGTCAATCAATTTGTATCTTACTAATTAAAATCTCTATACTAACAAATATAATATATTCGTATTATATTTCGCAATACTGATAAGTTTATTAATATATAGTTTTAAAAATATGTTAAACACATTTACATACAACCTTAAAGATCTTAGGAAGGAAAAAATCATTTTTAATTTAAACAATGAAAAATAAAACTTAAAATATGTGAAGTAAGTATAATCAGTAATCACAGATAAAATAATATAGTATAATATAACACAGATGTTAATAAAATTATATTCTTACTCTTAGCAAGGTTAGGTTGACAGATGTGACGTCACCGATGGTAAGAGCGGGATCACTTGCTAGTTTCTTCTCCGACTCCTTACGTAAGTCCATGAACTTATCAATAATATGCCGGATCTGTAAAAAACAAAAGTGTACTCTGCGAAACAGATTCAAACTATAACGATATACGACCTATTGGTGTTGCGTTGAGAGGTCGGCCGCAACACCAGGTTCCGGGTTTGATCCCGGGCAGTACAAACATTTGTGTGCATGAACATGTCCGTTGTAATGGTCTGGTGTTTTCTATGTATAATATGTATGTATTTACAAAAAAAAATGTATTTATGTATGTTTATCCGTTGTTTAGTACCCATACAGTACAGGCTTAACGCTTAACTTGGGGCTAGATGGCGCTGTGTGAATGTCAGTAGGTATTTATTTATTTATAAAAAATAATGATAAATAACGCTCTTCGTCATAGCTTTTTGATAATTGAATACTCAAAACGTATAAAACGAAAGTAAACTATTAAAATAATACGAAAAAACACTGTCAGAAGTGGGATTCGAACCCACGCCCACAGAAGTGGACTGCGACCTGAACGCAGCGCCTTAGACCGCTCGGCCATCCTGACATATGTCACTTCGGTGAAAATAGTCACCAAGCTAGGCTATCTAATAATTATGATTTAACTCTGTCCCAAGCCCAACTTTGTAACCGACATTTATGAAGAAAGCAAAGGACCGGGATATATGGCTCAAAATGGGAGGGACCTATGTCCAGCAGTGAACTGCGATAGGTTCAAGAGAAATGGAGTAAAGCGAATACGATCTCATAGGAAATGGAAAGATGTAGTTAAAAATAATGTACACGCATTCTATCTAAATAAATAAACATTGAAAACAAAACAATGTGACGCTATTTAAATTTTAACGGTAAATGTGGTAATTTGGCGCGTAAGTGCACCAGATAACAGACGGATTGTTTACTTTTATTGGACGACAAATTGGTACATTTTAATACTGGTACATACCAATAAACACAGTGCATTCCTGTTTCCTTATCAATAAATGCCTAAATAAACGCTGGATTCAGTACAAAAGCTCTCGAAGGAAGAGTAATGAATAATGTTTTAAAAAATACGAAATATAATTAATATCACTTCAATTATTTTAATATCCTGTTTGATTATCATATTTTGTGTTGGAACAATTTTATGAGTTATACATACAGTGTATATATAAGATTATTGTTAGTCATCAAACTATTATAAAAGAAGTGCGAAAATAAATATATTGTCAGATATAAAATAAAACCAAATAAGTTAACATTCAGTATTATCCTAGAATATACACATAAAACCTATCTACTTGATAATTTAGATTACTATGGACCAATACCGGACCATTTCGTTGCATTGCATGTATTTAATTATCACTATCGCTAGAACTCAGGCCATCCTAAATAAGCGCTTTACACTAGTGAAATTAATATTGAGAGATAAAGTTTTATTAAATACAAAGCTTAGTGCTTCTGATTTGTTCCTTATTTAAAACACGTGCCCTGAAATCTATACAACGCCATGTCTATAATATGGGTTCAAAAATAACCGAAATACGGTCTTACGTATATACTTTTGTAAATATTATGTGTAATATGTACGTATTTACAAAAACAATGTTTAACATTTTCTTAGTAGTCATCTCTCTTGACTTTAATTGGGGTTTAATTTATAAAAGTGCTTGTTAATTATATAAACGTTATACAAAGGGTATGTTCTGTGTGTCTGTATTAAGTAAGTAATAATAAGATATAAGAGTAATGAGATTGCTATTTAATAAAAATGCCGCCAATTGTATTTTTTTCCTGTGCAGAATCTTGTAGTGTTTTATTTGTTGTATGCAATAAAGAATTATCTATCTATCCATGTACTTATGTATTTCTTTATTACAAAAAAATGCTTAACTCGTACTTAGTACACATCGTAACAAGACTCTTGTCTTAAATTGGGGCTTATTTGTCGATAGGTTGCTTTAGTAAGAATGTCAACGAATTTGGAAAGAAAACTAAAGTTGCTACATTTCACTCATGTGGCTGACTCTAAAATGTGTTCTCAACTAATAAAATAGAAATATAGTCCTCCATTTGATCTGCAACATAGCGTCGATAAAAATGGCTGCGCAGTGAGTTAAATATTACTATTGCGCTACCGTTACACCGTCACACATTTGGTGATTTGTAGCTTAAATAAAAAAAAAACGGCCAACTGCGAGTCGAAATCGCGCGTATGGTTCCGTACCATTAATAATAACAATATTCCGTCTGGGCAATTCATATCTATCCTAATATAGTCGTTAACACCTAATAATCGGGATAGGGCCCGCGTGGTGGGTTTCCAGCCAGCAATCCCCCAAGGCCGAGTTGTGTGGGAAGGAGTGTTCCCTTTTAGTGATGATGATGATGTTTTTGCAGGTGATATCAAAGCAGGTCAAATTACGAATAAAATGACTTAAAGTGTATAATAAGAGGCGGTCTTGTTGCTAAAGAAGCTATCGCTTTCACATAGTTTTATTTTGAGATATAGATTGTACAAAAGGCACGATAAACAATCACGAATTATTATACATAATTATCTTGAAACGACAGTTATTATGACTGGTCAGTGAAAGAACTATGTTCGAGGTTCTCTCACCGTTAATATCATGAAATTTCAGTTAAATTCTGGGCAGACTACTTGAAAGATATTTATGTGTAAGGGAGATATTTACCTCAATGGGGAGATGCCTAATGGCGAGCCGTGGAACGTAATAGAAAGAAAGAAAGAAAGATAGGTTGATGGATTGAGATTGATATAATTTAAATGTGACATGTTCAATAACATATCTAATCAGGGGGCTTACTACCATCTCTTAGAATAGTTATACAATAATATTACTTCAACTTTTCTGATACGAAAATTCTGACGTTTCAAAGTAATACTGTTTTAAAGCTAGGCCTATATTAGGCCCCAGGCCATAAAGTCTTGTTTAACCCTTAGGCACGGAACCCTAAACGAAAATGTTGGAATAAATCTCTCACGAGTTGTAACGAAGTTTTTGCTCAAATAACATGTGCATGCACGTAATTGTTTTTTTTTTCTATAAATTACTTAAAATATACAAAGGCAACTGTTATATTTGTAAATTGTAACTGATAACAAACAACTTGTTGCTGCAAATAGGTTTCGTTCTATTATTTAGGTTTATGGGATTCTATTATTCTTGAAAGAACTGTGTATATTTCACTTGACTTGTTAAGAAAGATGCTTCTGTGGTTTGGAGGGCACTTTAAGCCATCGGTCCCGGCTATCGTTTTAGAATGGTAGTCGTTAACATCCACCAATTCGCATTAGGCCAGCGTCTTGGATTTGAACCCAATCTTTCTATAGGTATCATCATCATCATCATCATCATCAGCTCATTAAACGTCCCCACCGAGGGGCACGAGCCTACCCGTATAGGGTGATTAGGCCTTAGTCGTCCACGCGGCCCAGCGGATTGGACGACTTCACACACAACCTTCGAATCTCTTCGCAGCGTGCATGAAGTTCCTCACGATGTTTTCCTTCACCGTAAGAGCGTCGGATAACGTACATATATTTTCGAAAAATCGAAAATACATTGGTACGTGTCGGGATTTGAACCTCAGCCCTCCCGGTAGGAAGGCGACAGTCCACACCACTGAGCCACCGACGCTTCTATAGGTATGCTGTGCGAAAAAACGTGTGCTTTACAGTGAGCTGTTACAGGCTAATAGAACTCAAACGCAGGAGCAATCCCGTTAAACACATACTTAATTTCTGTACTTTATAATAAAAATATGATCAGAAGTAGACTTCATTCATATGATAGCGCACGAGTAGGATACTTGGTTGATTACATTTGCCAGCAACGTACGGGATCTGGCGTGATGCCAGCCCCGTTCCGAACGTCCATGCGATATTAATTGATCTTGCACAAGAACTACCGTAGTTTTGTTTTACTGTCGACTGGAGCGAGAGCTGTACAAGTTTAGACAAGATCCATGGTCTGAAAATATCGACAATATTACAAAACATAAATTACACGCACGCCCACACCACACACACCCTTTCACTAAAACACTATTTCATAAACCCAATTAAACACAATCACTCTTCTACACGCACACATTTCACACACACGCACGCACGCACGCAAACACGCACGCACGCACGCACACACACAAAATATAAATATAATATAAACACACAAATATTTTTCTTACTAGGTTATTAACTTCAATTGTTTGTTAATCTAGATTTTATTTCTTTAAGGAACGTATCACCTCGAATTCTGGGCGTTAGTGACTATAACACAGTTATTGTAACTAATACGGGCATTATCGAACACTATATTGTTTATGTTAATTTCAATAAGTTCCAAAGAAGAATTTTATTATTATTTATTATAATATTGAATTTTGAAGTAAGCTTTATGTTTCTCATGCCACATACCAACAATAACGTTGATACAAACAAAACATCAAATAACTCAAGATATCTTACACTTTTGTTGTAACAAAAATAAACGTTGGTCATTGATAAATGTTGAATATTGCATAACAAGTATAGTTTATTGTTAAATCAAATATGTTTTGAGCTTTTCAAATTTCTCGACAACCCGAGAATTCCCGGGAAATAGTGGTCGAGAATTCTCGTGCTCCGAAATAAAAAAGGTCGAGAAATGAGAAACCCTACAAACACCATAAATTACTGCAATTCCAAAGATCTGTGCGTGCGTTTGTTTATGTGTCTGTGTATTTAGTAGTAGTAGTAAGTACATTGACAAATACAATTTCGATTTATATGACTGGAAAATTCAATAAAAATTTGCTCCTACAATAAATATACCCAAGTATCATATCTAACTAAACCATCTATAGCACCAATTTCTATGTAGAAATACTGTAGTAACTTGTATTGATGTAAATATTTTGAGTTACTACAAAATAGAAACTTTATCGATACTAAATATCGATGCATCCCCAACAACCCTAAAACATGTTGACAAAATGTCAGTTTGATAAATCTTATGTTGGCACACTGGGAAGGTAGATGGTACAGCTGTTATATTTTAACAGCTTTTTGAAAGCCTACATAGAACAAGGATTAAGTTTCGCCAAAGTACCAAGGCTAGGAGATGAATACGGTTTAGTATTACGCTTTCCTGGGTTGATTTAATTTGGGTTAAATTTGGCGTAACAGACTTTTAAATTTTAATTTTTTCACGAGACGGAGACGACCCCGAAGGATTTATCATGACTAAATTGGTCACGTACTAAAGAGGACTGGGGTCCCAAGCAGAAAGAATAATTGAGTAAATATGTATGAAAAAAAATATAGTTGCTAAGGAATGTATAAAAAAAGTTCTTATATACTCCATGTGATACGCTATATACGCTACCAATTGTGGGCCACTAAGCCATTTTCATTATTAATATTTTTTATGTTATAAGACTTATAAGTGAACAGGACGGTTAAGACGCTATGCCTAACCATGACGGAGCGGCCTTGAAGGAAACCGACAACTAAGACATTTACTATCCCCCATCAATGCCGCACTGCGCTCGACTTCCGAGACAACAAATTTAGGTCTCTTATACCCAGTAATTTCATTAGCTATAGTGCCCTCATCCCGAAACACAAGTGCTTAACACTTCTGCTTTACGGGACGATATCTGGCACTGCGGTGGTACCTACCTAGATGACTCAGTATCGAGTCTACCACCTAGTTTAAATTACTAAAGGCATTGATTACCACAAAGATTATTCCACCAATTTGTTATTGACGACCCATTTGGTGTTGCGGTTGAGAGGTCGACTGCTACACCAAGGGTTCCGGGTTCGATCCCCGGGCAGTACAAACATTTGTGTGCATGAACATGTCTGTTTGTAATGGTCTGGGTGTTTTCTATGTATAATATGTATGTATTTAAAAAAAAATGTATATAAGTATGTTTATCTGTTGTTTAGTACCCATAATACAGGGTTCACGCTTAACTTGGGGCTAGATGGCGCTGTGTATGTCAGTATATTATATTATTATTTATAATTCATGAGGCACGTCGGTACTGTAGTTGTCTAGTTAATTGGGTAATAATGTTACAGAACCCACTCCCCAGAGCGATGGCATCGTGCCAAAGCGGGAAATCAATCACACTTGATGTATAAAAGTATGCTTTCAAAAGACACATTTTAAGTCGACGTTTCTTTGAAGTTAGGTTTTTTGTCAAAGAATCGTGCACAAATATTTCAAGCATTAATCAGTTAAAATGATGATTGTGTAAACACAATTTCTTAAAAGGAAATATCAAGTAGAAACATGATATGAATATGAAAAGAAACTTCTTGGTAACAATCAATTTATGATTTTGTTTTTAACTTCTTGTATAAACATTATTTTTAAGTGTTTTTTAAGAAAGCTGGGGTTCCAAGCAGAAAGATCAGAAAGTAAGTTAGGGCTGAAAAGTGGCGCTCTATTAGCTTAGCTTTAAGCCCTTTGGGGCTAGGCGTGAGCGTTATTTATGTTATTTTAGTACCTACTTGAAAATTCATAGATGCAAGCGTGGTCAGTTAGCTAGTTTATTCAATAAATTCAAGTGACTTTCTTATTACATTCGTTTATTCTAAAAACCTTATACAGACGTAGCACAAATCTCTTTTGTTTGCACAATTCAATGTACGTATAGCTTTAGAGCGTCGGTGGCTCAGTGGTGTGGACTGTCGCCTTCCTACCGGGAGGGCTGAGGTTCAAATCCTGACACGTACCAATGTATTTTCGAATTTTCGAAAATATATGTACGTTATCCGACGCTCTTACGGTGAAGGAAAACATCGTGAGGAAACCTTCATACACGCCTGCGAAGAAATTCGAAGGTTGTGTGTGAAGTCGTCCAATCCGCACTGGGCCCGCGTGGACGACTAAGGCCTAATCACCCTATACGGGTAGGCTCGTGCCCCTCGGTGGGGGACGTCTAATGAGCTGATGATGATGATGATAGCTTTAGATTCTAAATGAAAACTGCAGAAAATCTGGCTTACTTCGCACATATAGTAATCACTTGAAGAGTAATTATTCTAATTACCGTAGTTAGCCCCCGTGGTCTAGTAGTTACAACGTTGCGTGATCATGCTGGCCTAATGCGATTGGGATGTTAACGACTACCATCCTAAGATTCGGCACCGAACGGTTTAACGCGCTTTCAGATGCTTGCGATGTCCTTACTAAACTGTAAAAACTAGCACAAAGTGATTTTTAACATGAGGTTTTCCACGTGACATTCTCACCTACTAGGTACCTATTAAGTGGAAGTCCCTGAACTTAGTCGTCTAGGTAGGTGGTACCTACACAGTGCCAGATATCATCCGAAAAATAGAAGTGTTTTGCACTCTGTTTCGGGATGAGGCCACTGTAACTAGTAAAATTACCGAGTATAAGAGACCTAACATCCGCTGTCTCCGGTGATGGCTGCTGTGCGGCATTGATGGAGAATAATAACTGTCTATCAGTTAATGGTCTCATTCAATGCTGCTCTGTCAATATTCAAGCGTATCACTTACTGTCAGGTGAACGTCCTGACCGTCCTGTACATTTTGTAATATAAAAAATGTACAACCGGTTTCCGTAGCAATCTAAATCCAACGCTGGGACCAATATGCTGAAGTAATTACGAACACATACCTTTTCCCCATTATTGTCTGGCAGAAGCAGGGACCCATGGCCAGACTTGCCAGGACAATTTACCGTCACATCTGAAACATATAATACATATAACTTTTGCTTTTTAAATACAGGTAAGTACTTATGCAAACGCATATAGATGAATCGTCGATAAAAAATCTTGTCTATAAAAGATTTAAACTTTTTTTCGGATGACTGTCTGTTGGCCGCAGGTGATGACAATTTGACAAGCGCAGATGGCTCTCATCTCAAAAGAAAATTATGCAATGAGCCTAAGGGTGTCACAGAGTGGGACGTGAACCTCGGCTTAGGGCGTTGCAGGGGGGGCTAGGTAACCTTGTATATGCTTGGGGAGAAAAGTGACCGAGTACGTGTTGGTGACGCCCAAGGGGTCTGTTTTTTTATAGGATATAGGGCAAACGAGCATGCAGATCACCTGATGGAAAGCGAATACTGCCGCCCATGGACATTTGCAACACCAAAGGAGCTACAAAAGGCGTTGCCGGCCTGGTTGAACTACTTCGACGTCGAAGACCCACACCGGTGAGGGCGAAATCTCGGTTCTCAAGTGTTGCGCGTGTTTTGAGAAGCGTTACGTGCATTGTCCGTCGCGATGACGACGGTGATCGGGTCGTAAGATTTACGCCTCAAACGAAGCTTTGACGTGGCAATTAGAGCTTTGGAGTAAGATATATTACTTACGCCATATGCTCCTTTCCGCGTTGAATACCAGGTAGTCATTAGTCGAGCTGGCGTATCCTTCGTCCAGAGCAAAGCCCACGTTCAGTTTCTTAAAGTCCTCAGTCTGAACAAATTTCGCCATTCCATTTGTACCGCCTATTTCTTCATCTGGAAACAGATGGACTCTTCAATAATATTATATATATGATATTATATATATCGCTGGACATCATCTGCTCATCTTGTAATTTAGTATTTTTGTGTAGATATTTAAAACACAAAAATATCAGTTACTCCCGAGGTTACTCCATTTTAAGTACTAAGTATCCCACCAAAAATATTTCATGTAAATTATTGCCAATCCGCCCACATAAGGTTTCTCGTGAAGAGCTTCTAAATCTACACGGCCTAACTTTGCCGACCCTAACTTCAAAAATTGCTACATATCAGTAATATTTAGCATATATAGTAAATATTTAGCTCGTGGCGGTGATATTTAGTTTCTGATCTGAAGTAAGTAACGAAACAGCCAAACCTTACATTATCTATTATAAATATCTGGTACATCGGAAACCGATTCTATATATGAAACCGCTATCACGATCGCTTCATTTAAAGCAACCATGCTTCAAAACGAATGGACTAAATCGAAGTGATCACGGCCTACAGAATCGATGTGAATAACGCTTTGCATTGTATTTAACAAGTGAGAAAGGTTACAAGAGTGATAAAATCCCCTTTGAAAAATAGCAAGTGAACTTAACGAAAATTTATTTAAACTAAGAACCACAATCCGTTGCACAACGTATAGCCATGACCACGAAGACCGCATGCCGCATCCATAGCCCGCATTTGCAGGATGCACCGGATTAGTGGGGGTGAGGGAATAGAAGCTTGTTAAAGTTTATTACAGTTTCACAGTAAATGTGTCACAAAATTAGAGAATGATGATATTAATCAAGCTGCGAAAGTTACTTTCGAATTTGTTAATTGCATCAGATTTTTTTTCATCTCACGAAGTTTTCCTTCACCGTAAGAGCGTCGTATAACCGTATATAACTTCGAAAAGACATTGGTATGAGGCGGGACTTGAACCTGCCTACGATTTTCGGTTTTAAGTTTGTGCCAAAAAATAGTCGTATTAAGTGAAAATAAATTTGAGCTGATTTAATGATGATGTGTTTGAAATTATTTTTTACACTTTTAGTATAATAAGTAAAACTGATCCTAATTCCATAAAATTTTCTTATTAAATCTACTATTTTTTTTACTTGTGCGACTATTTAGTACTATTTCAGGTCTATTATTTAGGCGTTGTCAAAATTCGTTTTAATTGCGATTTCAAATATGAGGATTACAGCTTGAAGCACCTTTTTTAAGGCATTGTCACAAATTAATAATTATTTCTAAAAAAAATTATAATAATAACAATACAATTTACTAACTATTAATATCAATTAATGTAATTGTAATGTTATATGTTATACTTTATATCATATTTATATTATGTAAAAATATTATATATAAAAAAAGAAATCTGGAGCGATCTTGTCCGTGCGCCTACTCACCCGGGCTCACGGAAAATCAGCGTCAGGGTCCGATCACCGGACCACGGCACATGCTGAGTGGGTCCATTTTCTTTGGACGTCATAGCACAATGAAATTGTCATTTAGTGTGTTCTTACTGTAATTTTGTTATGCTTGTGTTGCGATGTGCAAAAATAATAAATTATTTCATTCTTTCTTTCTTTCTTTCAATTGCACTAACCTGGTACGAATGATAAATGGATAGTTCTCTTCAGCTGAACGCCTTGTTGCTTCAGCTTTCGGATCGCCTCGATGTACTGGATCGCCACTGACTTCATGTCTTGGATTCCACGCGCGTATATCGCCCCATCCACAATGCGGGCCTCGAATGGGGGGTAAGTCCAACTTTCCTAATTAAAACCAAAAATAAATTACTAGATACTTATATCGCGCTTCTAGCGTTGAATCCTGGACGTAGGCATTTGACAAAAAAATATATATTGTGTCGGATTTCTTAATGTTACATTCTTGAATATCAGTTTAGACATATAAATAAAATAAGAGTCTCTAATTGTAATATTGAAATAACATTTTTTTTCTTCATGCATGTGAATAAATTCGTACATACACCAAAACAACTTTTTTTTTAATTTTGCCTGTTTGTTCGTGGTTATCTCTGAAACGGCTGAGCCCGTTCGAACGAGACTCGGTTTTGGTATGAAGCTGATAAGGAAAACATAGGCTACATTTATTTTAAAAAATCTTTTTTTTTTAAATAAAGAAATGTATCGCGCGGTGCGCAGCTCATGATGCGTAAGCGTCGCGCTACGTTTTACTGCTGGAGAATATTTTATACTGCGGTAAATACCGCGGGGCCCAGCTAGTGTTAAATACGGAACATATGACGACCCATTCGATGTTGCGGTTGAGAGGTCGACTGCAACACCAAGGGTTCCGGGTTCGATCCCCGGGCAGTACAAACATTTGTGTGCATGAACATGTCTGTTTGTAATGGTCTGGGTGTTTCTATGTAATATGTATTTACAAAAAAAATGTATATAAGTATGTTTATCCGTCGTTTAGTACCTATAATACAGGCTTCACGCTTAACTTGGGGCTAGATGGCGCTGTGTGAATGTCAGTGGATATTTATTATTATTATTGATTATGTTTCTACCTCAAAAACAGGCACGACGTCCATATGCGAATTGAGCAGCACACTTGGCAAATTTGGCTCCACGCCGGCCCACGTCATCACCAGTATTGGCTTCTTTTGTACAAGCTCGAACACCTGCACGGGCAGACCAAGCTCTGCCGCCTGCCCTCGGAGATACGTGATACACTCATCTGGAAATATGCACATATCATCATCATCATTGACTATCCTACTATTGTAGCGAAGATCGACAGCTTCACGAAAGCATTTTACATTAAGAAACATAATTAGATGATGCATAATTTCACTCAAAAAAAAATCTCGGCAAAATGTTGCCCATTGCGTCAGTTTAATTTTCATTCATTATCACGTCGCTCGCTACATGTAATAACAATAATAATGAGAAGTAGAGTGCTCGTGCTTTTCATTTGGTACTCTTTCTATGCCGCGTTACAGTCAAAATTTAAATGAATAATTTTACTTTTAATTTTACTATACGTATGTGTCGTGCGGCTCAAATATTTTATGCTGACGTTTCGTTTTCGTGATTGTGCAGATAGTTTATTGTTAATCTGAGGCAGCAACATGCCTTTGGCGAAAGGACTCGAGCTACGATACGCAATATTCGTAGCAGCTACAGTAGCGTAGCAGCTAGCCTTTTTATAGTGATTCACAGACCAATTATTTCGGTGATATCCAAATTATCCAATGAACAAAATATATTAATCTCAATCATTAAATTCAACTCATTTATTATTATTAGCTCAATAAGAAGCTACATATAAAATTAACAATGTTTAATAAATATAGTTAACAAAATAATACATAAAATTATAGACGGTCAAAATCATTAAATTGATTTTTAAAATAAAATAATTAAGTCTAGGTACTTTCTATTTTAAAAATGCACCTCTATAAGTAGTTAGTTTTGCGAGTTTTCTTAATAATTTTTCTTTATCAGACCATCTTACCGTCTTTATGAAAAATATTTATTGGATTGATGAATACCAAAACACCACGAAGACTTTTCAACTTAAACAGAATATTAATGTAAGAAACCTAGGCTATCAATCTGATTAAACATGCATAGCGTAGATGCAGGCTTTGCGCTTCATTAAGTTATATGCTGTAGTTGGCCGTTAACTGTATGGTTATCGGTTTAACTGCAGATGTGACCAGTTAGGGCTATCAAAGTTAAATAACACTAATATTATAAAGGCGAAAGTGTGTGTATGTGTATTCCATACAGCACGGCTATTTAGTACAGTAAGTGCTAACTACCTTCATCCCAAAAAAATTCGGGACCAACGACTTAAATTTTCAGTCACCCATCTCACGATCCAGACTTGCAATAATAGCTTAACTTGTAGGATAGTTTTGCTTTATCACACGTGATTCTTTACGTCTTGGCAAGTGCCCTCCGGTCCGATAGACCGACGATTCGAGGAATGTCGTTGGTAGAGGCTGGATGATGGTAGCGGAGGACTAGGATATCTGGCTAAAACGGGGACCAACTATGATCAACTGTGGACTGCGAGAGCTAACGTTATTTTGTGGATAATAATAAATGAATTGATTTATTAATTGAATGATTAATGAAATACAGATTTATTGAGGTCTTTATAAATAAAAAAAAATATTAAAATAAAGTGAAAATAAATACCGTAATTGATATTCGGTTGAACGCTCCTGATTCTGAGGTAGTTCCTCAGGTTGGTGACGGCTGGATCATTTTCGTAATCGACGGCCATTTTGACGAGCTGACACACGAATAATATATTATTTTCTATGCGACACTGATTTTTATATTATCTCTACTGACCACAGGTACCGCGTGAAACTGGGCCATGATAAGGTTACGGTTTTTGGTAGCAAATAATGTACCGATCAATAAAAAATAATGTGACTACCCATGTGATGTAATGGTTGAGACGTACTTAATTATGACGTCACACCTCTGTAGTGAGTATGCATAGTTTATGAATTTTGTACTACAACTATATTAAATGTTCTGTTTATTAAAATGGTTTCATAGCAAAAGTTGCTATAAACTGTATGTGTTATCCTTTTGTTTTAATTTTTTTGACAATTAATGTACTTAAAAATTGGACTTGCCCACCTAACTCTGAAGACAAGTAAAATTCATAAAACGTGAGTTTTAGAGCTGATAGTTAGCACATTGTTATTTTTACCCAAGTTTGTAATAATATGAAATAGTTCTTTCGATTCGAGGACCCTGTTTATCATTCCTATTGCTGCAAATTCTTATTTTAAATGAACATGGAATTCAATACTGAATTTCAGGTATCTGTCATGCGTCAGGATGGCCGAGCGGTCTAAGGCGCTGCGTTCAGGTCGCAGTCCACTTCTGTGGGCGTGGGTTCGAATCCCACTTCTGACAAGTCTTTTTCACATAACTTTATTCATCGTTATTTATTTTTTTAAACATCATTACTCAATATTAAGAACACAACAATACCTCTATCAAAAAAAAGCTTTTGAATGCCGACGCAACGAGATTCATATTAACTATATTAGAAAGTTCACATAATGAAGTATTTGGTGCTCAGTATCATGTACGTAGGTATAACATAGATATTAATTATGTTAATTGCGTGTTTAACCCTTTGAACGCCAATGACACCTCAAGGCGCCAGACACAATGGATTTTCTATTGTGTCTGGATTCCCGGCGTTCAATGGGTTACCCTTTTGATAGGTAAATTAAATAATTAAAATAAACAGAAAATATCGGATACATTCATACATACATCCCTCTGTGAACAAAAATTATCACGCAACCACAAAATAGGTACGTCGATAAAATGCGGTGTGACAGATAACTTTGGTAGAAAAATTTTTGATAAGATTGTCAATAACATATTTCTCAGAATTAGTTCGTATTCGATTCTCAGAGAAAAAGATCGGAGGTCAATGTGGACAGCTGAAAATTAGTTCTCTGATTCTCTTTCTGGCGTTTGTGGGTTTAAATTAACCAACTAAGCACATACATATATACACACAATTAGTAAAGTAATTACTTCATTGGTTCTTAAAATTCTATTTTATTTAAATACATCAATATCATCATCAGCTTATTAAACGTCCCCACCGAGGGGCACGAGCCGACCCGTAAAGGGTGTATAGGCCTAAGTCGTCTACACGGGACCAGTGCGGATTGGCAGACTTCACGCACAACCTTTTAATTTGTTTGCAAGCGTGCGCATGTTTCTTCACGATGTTTTCCTTGACCGTACGAGCGTCGCATAAACGTACATATCTTTCCAAAATTCGAAAAGACATTGGTAGCGGGATTGGAACCTGCACCAAGGAGTCACCGACGTTTTAATTATGACATATTTAAATACATCAAAAACTCGAATGAGTTTACGTTTACACCTAACTGTTTGTTTATTGTAACTGTATTTGTATCTTGTATGAATAAATAAATAAAAAACATATAAACAGGTTGTATTAAATTGCTCATGGGCTGTGATTTGTTCTTTTTATTGGTTTTTATCGTAATAAAAAAAGTAATATTTAATTGGAAAAATCCTACATAAAATCAAGACAAAAATATGAATAATAAGTAAAGTTAAATTTTATTCCGTAGTTTATGATTTATGTACTACAAAATTAAATGTTCTGTTCATTAAAATGGTTTCATAGTGATAGTTGCTATAAACTGTATGTGTTATCCTTTGGTTTTAATTTTTTTACAATTAATGTAGGTACTTGTAAAATGGACTTGTCCACCTAACTTTGAAGACTAATCAAATTCATAAAACATGAGTGCATGATTATCTGTTCGTGTTTGATATTTTTAGCTATGATCGAAGATTATTAGTCAAAATATGCTTTTCTTTCAAATAGAAAATTGTATTTTTCGTTTTTTCGTATTATAGTTTCTTATATTGATCCAACCGGGCATCAAACCCAATTATTTAGTTCCAAATTGAAATTCGCAGTAAACATAGGTCCAGAATGGATACACAGTTACACCTTTGGTCAAAGTGATGTATGCTCAATACGAATGAATCAATCTAGTTTCTATAGTCTGATTTTATTTCTAAAAGCTCTACGTCCTGATTCCTTACTCTAAATTACAAACTAACTGATAAATGTGTGATGGCCAGTATGGCCATCACACAAATCGTCGCATTATTTTAGGAGTGTCGCGTGTGACGTCATTTACGTCCAGTATTCATTAAACAAATCAAAACTAACAAATTTCAACCTGTTTGTTCACAAACAGCAGCAAAGTGATATTATTAATGCTGTTTGCAACTCAGCTCGCGTGTTACTTTGTGCAGCGAGTCACGAAAACTTACCAGAATAATGGCCGAATTAATACGATTCTATTTTGTCTGAAGAGTTTGTTTGTTTGAGCGCGCTAATCTCAGTAACTACTATCCGATTTGAAAATCTTCAAGAGTCAGTGTATGTCATCACGCTAAAAACAATAAGAGCGGGACAGCAAGGAACAATATTTCAAAATCGGTGACTTTTTGCTAAACGGTTAAAGTTCCGCAAAAGTCAATGACAGTATTGTTACCCTTTAAGTAAAACGTAGACAGAGAAAATACAATATATTAAACGTGTATGCTTTAAAAGTTCCAAAGAAAGTCAGCGATAGCATTTATATCTATCTTTTATGAGACAGTTCACTATAACCTTTTTCTGCTAACCAAATCTGTTCTAAAGTAATGCATTTATTTGCGAAGATGTTTTCATAAACTTGATATTATTCCTTATCCAAATAAATACGTTACTCATAAAAAGTATTTAATCAAAATTACTCTTGACATCTGTCGATTTAAATAAATGTCTTATAAGATATCACAGTTTCTACGTATATAAACGAAGTTACGGGTTAAAGTTAGCTATGCCCAAAGTTACTATTCCACGCGGATGAAGTCGCGCGAAAAAGCTAGTATCCTAAGATAATGTGGCTGTTACCATAACTAATTAAAAATATGTCAGTGGCCTTGCAGTCTTTAATTTACAATAAATATAAACTTGAGATTAAATTTAGAATATCTGCATAGAGGCCTGTACCTCTATGCACAGCTATGTCTATACCATAGACAATACTCTATACATAGCTTTGAAAAATTTCTATAACATTTTCTTTACGTTGGTAACAATGAAACGACGCCATCTTCCTATTCTTGTCGGAAATAGGGCAGCTTTGTATTTCAGGCCGCTTTTGCCGTTCCAGCAAGGTTAAACTTTCACCAACATTTCCGTTAGATGGCACTGCTATATATGAGAATTATATAAAAAATAACTAAAGTAGATGGCGTTGGAACTCTCATAAAGTTGGTTTCCAATGTACCAGATATCCTCAAAATATGATGTCATTAATAAATAATTAAATATCCACTGACATTCACACAGCGCCATCTAGCCCCAAGTTAAGCGTGAAGCCTGTATTATGGGTACTAAATAACGGATAAACATACTTATATACTTTGTAAAAAAAATATAAATACATACATATTATACATAGTAAACACCCAGACCATTACAAACTGACATGTTCATGCACACAAATGTTTGGACTGTCTGGGAATCGAACCCGGAGGCCGGAACCCTTGGTGTTGTAGTCGACCTCTCAACCGCAACACCAAACGGGTCGTCAACTTATTAAACAAACAATATCTTAATTTAATAACTCTAATTATATACAGGCCGGTAGTTTAAGGTCGTGTAGATTCAGAAGCTTGGCTCTACATGAGATCTGCTATCATTTTCACAGGGCAAACCTTATGTGGCAATATTGGCAACATTTTTTACATGAAATGTTTTGGATAACCTATATGAAACTATAGATACGCGTAAGTTGATATCGCGTATAATATATTTGATTTTAAGATGTAAGTCTTGCTTGACAATAAAAAGTTTGGATAGTCTTTTACGAGCCTTTTAAATAATCTAGGTTTGGTATTTTCGACTATTTTCTATTTTAAATACTTTTGTACCAGTTTATCTTGGAATTTTCAAAGGATAAAGTACAGTAGTATGAATTAATTCTGGGTCTATCGGTCAGGTAGAGTTTATATCTACTATAAACTATATTATAACTACGACAACAACAAAATACAAAGTAGAGCCTGTTAGAAACTTAGTAATTTGTATTTGACTGTATACAGTATACCTCAGGTATACCTCTATAATACCAATAAATTACTAGGCTAAGCTACTGTCGAGTAATAGGTTAAGTTTACATATAACTATGTTAAGACATTCTAGTTCCAAGCAAAAAGCTTAGACAATGTGTACTAAACAATGGACGAACTTTTTTTGAATCAATTTATTGATTGTCAAAAATTAAGACCATTCATTTCAAATTCGATTTTTAGTGTATGGTTTTATCAGCTTATGAGTAAGCTGCCCATGGTGACTCTAGACAGTTAACAAAGTCCTCAAAGAGCTTCCGTTCTAATTAACCTTTGTCATTCTTTCGAAAATGCCTTTGACCGGTTAAAATATTATCTCGAGTGGCATTGGTCCAAGCCTACAGCTGAGACCCCGTAAAATGAATAGCGTTCATAGCATCTTTTCATCGATGCATTGAACTCGTTACCATCAGCGCGGTAGTTTGTACAGCTCTACACATGATATACGTTATCATCATCAGACCGTCATACTGCAGGGACAAGGCTTTCCCACATACTTGGGGAGATGGGCCCATAACCAACCACTAATGCTGACTGGTGGTTCTTAACGACTATCATCCTAAGATTGTAGCCGGGACCTGTCCTACTGCAGGGACGAGGCCTTCCACATAATTGGCATAGCCATGGGGAGATAGGGCCGTAACCCACGCAGGGGGACCGACGGATTTATGTGCCCTCCGATCAGCCCGTCCTACTGCAGGGACGAGGCCTTCCCACATCATTGGCATAGCCATGGGAGATAGGGCCGTAACCCACGCAGGGGGACCGACGGATTTATGTGCCCTCCGATCAGCCCGTCCTACTGCAGGGACGAGGCCTTCCCACATCATTGGCATAGCCAATTGGGAGATTGGGCCGTAACCCACGCAGGCCCAGTTCGGATTGGTGAGTATTAACGACTACTACACTAAGATTGTAGCGGGGACTGACGGCTTAATGTGCCCTCGAAAGCACGGAGTCATCTTTATAATAATAATCATCATCATCAGCTCATTAAATGTCCCCACCGAGGGGCACGAGCCTACCCGTATAGGGTGATTAGGCCTTAGTCGTCCACGCGGGCCCAGTGCGGATTGGACGACTTCACACACAACCTTCGAATTTCTTCGCAGGCGTGTATGAAGGTTTCCTCACGATGTTTTCCTTCACCGTAAGAGCGTCGGATAACGTACATATATTTTCGAAAATTCGGAAACACATTGGTACGTGTCGGGATTTGAACCTCAGGCCTCCTGGTAGGAAGGCGACAGTCCACACCATTGAGCCACCGACGCTCTTATAATAATAATAATAATAAAATATTTATTTGCCAGAATATGGTAACAATAAGATCGTACACAATTAAAATCCAACATATTCTATCGATAACACGACGCGCAAATTTTATGATTACATTATTTACGATTACGTACTTTCTGTACGAACATCATGTGATTCAGCCAGCAATATCTTAACCAAACTGGGATCAAAGTAACTTTTCTCGGTGGCGCAATGGTGTGGACTGTTGCCCTCCTACTGAGGCTGAGGTTCAAATCCCGCCACGTACCAATGTTTCCGAATTTTCGAAAATATATGTACGTTATCCGACGCTTTTACGGTGAAGGAAAACCTGCGCACGCCTGCGAAGAGATTCAAAGGTTGTGCGTGAAGTCGTCCAACCCGCACTAGGGCCGCGTGGGCGACTAAGGCCTAATCACCCTATTCGGGTAGGCTCGTGCCCCTCGGTGGGGACGTTTAATGAGCTGATGATGATGAACTTTCAGTATGCAGCCTACCCGTGTGATTCTAACCCACGACCACCAGTTCTAATATCCAGCGCTCAGCGCACTAGACGGAGGCTGTTGTGATATTTGTACCAGAAATGATGACAAACGGTTGGGAATTCGAGAATCCACCGACGAGCTGGGCCAACGGAATTAATGTATTGTGTGTCAAATCCCGAAACTACCGGCGTGTTGATATTGAATATGATAATTCCGTAGGGTTGCCGTAATCCGGACTTCGTTAAGGATTCGTCGTAAATCTGTGTCTCGTAAACTATAGGATTTTTTTGGCCAAACATGTTTTATGAGATAATCTGGCTTAAGAGATTATAAATAGTTTTTAGGGTAATAAAATTTCTTCAATCTCTGTACATCTCACTTGGTGTAGCGGTTGAGACGTCGGCTACTACACATGGGGTTCCGGGTTCGATCCCCAGGGTGTACAAACATTTGTATGCATGAACAAGTCTGTTTGTAATGGTCTGGGTGTTTTCCATGTATAATATGTATGCATTTACAAAAATAATGTATATACGTATTTTTATCTTAAATAAATAATTAAATAAAACATTGAAAACTTTTTCTTTATCCATTACCAGAACTAATTTAAATACAATAACAGGTTTGTAGAACAGTTATTAATTTCGTAATTAATAAAAATTCCTCAACTTTTTCCGTACCACTTCGTCAAAATTCCAATTAATCTTCAAAGCTTTTCACAATCACATTTCAATGTCGAACCGCCATTTTGATTTTAATATTAAAGTCGTAAATGTTTGCGGTTTGTATTCTAAGAATTTTTATAAGATCCTATCTACTTATTCAATAATGTCTTACCTAACCTTTGTACATAACAGGATAGTCGAATGAGAATTCTTTCTCAGGTAGACGGAATAGGGCTGGAATTGCGAATGCTTTTATCGAGTGTCGTAGCGTGAACGCATTCCGTCCCTTCCGACATTCCTACCTTACAAACAACCAACTACGATATCTTAACCAATGATATTCTGTATATATAAAGGTAGATACGCCACCCGTGCCTCAAAAACGAACCGCCAAAGAGAATACAGTTGTAGGCTCTTTGTTTAGGTAATTGTACGCTCGTTCGAAATATGTGTATGTGTGCTGTCGCTGCATTCGGAACTCTTTTTTCGATTGTTTTGTGAGCATATCACGAATCTATATTTTTGACTTCATTGATCTTAATTAGCAATGGTAAAGATGAATAACTTGAAATGTTTGTAATTTGTTTATTATTTATCCCTAAGTATAAAAATAAAAAGTGCATGTTTTCCGACACCGGAAAATAAAATCACCATTGTAAAAGATCCCTCATTTTTCACTTACGGTACTTTATAACATTGAATAAGAGCGTCGGTGGGTCAGTGGTGCAGACTGTTGCATTTCGATATAGAGGATTTAGGTTCAAGTCCCACCACGTAACAATGTCCTTCCTCTCTCTCTCTTCAACTGATGGACTGACTGCTGGACATAGGTCGCCCCCATTTTGCACCAGATATCTCGGTCCTCCGCTTTTCCCATCCAGTCTTCACTAGCCACCTTTCGCAAGTCGTCGCTACATCGGGCTTTCTTTGGAAAACACTTTATGTAAATTAAGTCAACATCGCAGTTTTATGCAGACGGCAAACATTAAATTTATTGAATAAATAAATTTAATGTGCACACATGAGCTCTAAAATTCATATTCAATGTCGCCTTTTCTCCTAAAAATGCATGTAATTTGTGTGTTGTCTTTGAAAATACTTATTATATTATGTATTCATAGAATTTGTCATCAAAAAGTTGTGTAATTAGACAATACCACAGAATACCACATGTCCGGCATATCTAAATAAATACTCGTTTCTAAATCATACAAATTTAGAACACTATTTTTAGGCGTGTATTGTTTTTAATAAAAATATTTTTCTTTTTCGGTCTTACCGTTGACTCCTCATTTATATCTTTCGTAGAGTAAACGTATTTTCTCGTAATGCAAAAGTAAATTTAACATAAGTAGTTTTACTTAAAGCTGTTTTAAAAAGTTGGCCGAAACCTTCAAATATAACTTTATAATTATGTTACAAAGTAGAAGAACGTTGGAACGTAACAAAATTTCGAAGCAAAATAGGTGTTACATTTTAACGAATTTTGCCACGCTCACTTAAGGGCAACTCCATCGAGATTGAGTTAAGCCCTGACCCGTTTTGTTACGGTTTACTATCAAGATTGAAAATCATCGATAGTGTATAGTAGTGACCACGAGTATTCGTTGGTGAGACGCTCAGTCGGCGGAGCGAGCGCGGTCGGCGAACACCATCGCGCCTCCTTGCCACAAACGAGACTCGATGAAAATATGCACTTAACACTGGCCGATTAAAAACAAAGACATTTGACAGTGACAGTTTTAGCATTCTAATTTTGAGTTTCGGCGCGAATCGGGATGCGCTTCGCCGGGCGAGCGTTCTTACATATACGTAAATTTAATAGACAATGAAAACTTTAACAAAATTAAAAATAAATAATAAAGTGAATTTAGTAAATGCAAATTAAGCTTAAATTTTAAAAGAAGTGTAGCTTACATAAAAGTGTAAATATTTCATGAGAAATAAGTAGTACCTTCCCAAACAGTGCTCTAAGTTGATATAAGTTTGTTGGTAAGCTTTTTTATGCGAGGTGGTTAAATATTATATGCAGGTTAACATTTAGAGTACGTACTTAACATACCAAACAAACTTTTTAGATTTCTAAACTACAATTCATAATTTTTGAGAATACTTATATTGTTATTCTAATATATTATTTATTGACAGGATTCCTATTATAATCAATAGGTAAGTACCTAAGTAAGAGTTTATTAAATGAAAATTTCTTATTTTTTTAAAAAATATATTTAACTTTAAAATACGAATCCGTGGTGAGAATATTTTAAGGACATAGTATAAAATGACTGAAAAAGAATAAATGATAGTATTTTGTATGGAGTCTTTATTTATTTTAATTATGCAGTTCATACGTAGACATACAATCGAAACGCAGAAGTTTTTTTCATACAATGTTAAACAACACACATTCATAAAAGTCTTAAGTAATTGCAGAAAACTAATGGCGCCAAGTAATTATGACCACTCTCAATTTATTTGGCAATCGTAGTCAAAAATCTAAAATTTGCCTTTAATCTGACTGAAAATCCAACTACTACATTTATTTAAAAATTAAATCGAAATTATATGCGCTTATTAAATATAATTCATTTAATATTTCCAAAAATTTTTGTGTTTTACATTTTCATTATTACTTCTTTTATTATATTTTTTTTTCAAAAAGAAAGAAAGATTTCTTTCTTTTATTTTTATTTCAAGTGTTATTTTTTATTATTAACACCATAAATAAATAAGACACAATTCGATTAAATTACTGTAAAACTAATTGAGTATCACAATACAAAATAAATCGGAATTATTTAGTCATAATGCCTCGAAAACTTATTTAAATAAAATATTCCATATCTTTGAAAATAAGAGATATTGTATTCTTATTTGCCATATCTATGAATACGTATTCTTATTTCAAATTCAAATTGTGATTGGCATTCTAAAGCAACGCACATTGGTTTCCATTGCCATTGGCCATTGAAGTATTTTGGGATTCGCCGCAAAACGCATGTGTTTCCCGACAATTATTTACGTGATTACTGGCCAAGGAGGGCGTTGACGTCATTCTTACCTCAATTTATAAACCCATTATTATAAATGTTACAATAAAAATAATCATAGTGTGTTATTCAATAATTAACAAAAATATAATATAATATAATAACAAATCAATGAAGGTGAACAATATTTTGATAATCTGACTGACTTGATAAAATGATTAATTATTGCGTTTGAGACGCGCCCGTGGCGTGTATTTTCATTTTTAGTAAGGATTCAATAAAAAAAATAAAGCTTATTAAATGTATAATGTTCCTATCTAATAATGCAAGACTATTTCAAATTAGTCCAGTTAGTTTCTGAGCATACTCGTATTCAATGCAAAGAAACAATCATCAACTCAAATGTACATGGGCGTCGGCGTCATTTACCATCAGATGAGCCGTCTGCTCGTTTGCCCGCTATAACATAAAAAAACTAGTGTTAATAGTATAGTTTCTCGACATTAGCCTGACATAGGCTGCCGGTTGAATCTAGCGGAATTAAAACCTTGCCGGTAGAATATGGAATACAATTCGGTATACTATAGAAAAAATATTCAACGGTAGTAATATTACTGGTTAAATGTGGATGTACCCGAATTGGGTCCTAAAAGATTTTAACTTGTCATTCATTTTAGAACATTTCCACAATAAAAAACTATTAAGCTTTTTAAGTTTCAATACACGAGTACCCACCTACAAATATTCGTAGATAATTCAGGTAAATTTTCATCTATGTAGGTACACATAAGACGTACAGCACATAATAAACACTAGCATTATATTAAACCAATATACTTACAATACAAGTATGCATTTTTTTCTTTTTCAACTATATTTAGTTACTGATATAACGTACCCACCTTTTTTAAAGTTTTACGTATCTGTATTCATAAACACATCAGATTTTGTTCTTGTACAAACTAGATTTAACTTGCGTAATAAACTTATTATTTGTAAGAATATCAACACTACCTTATCAAACATCAGTTCTTATCGTAATCGAGCCCTGACCTTTAGTGTCACGGCTAATCTCTAAATAATTGACCCTAAGACAGTCGTGTTAAAGCGTATCTTAACAACTATTTGAAACAACAGGACACTTAAATATATACCTTAGATTATCCAATTATATACTTTTTTTGTCCTTTAAACTTAAACCATTAACTATTAGATGCACAGTCACGAAGAAATATCAACCGAATAATGTCCGAGCCGTTTGACACATACACAATGACACATGTTATATTTATGACATAAAATTATTCATTTAAATGTTGACCTCAACGCGTCATTAAAAGGGTATAAAATCAAAACCACGAGCATACTACAATGTCACTTTAACATGTAGCGAGCGACGCGATTATGAATGAAAATTCTGCCCAACTGACGCAATGGGTAGACTTGCTGCGGACACTGAGTGAAATTGTGGAGCTAGTCAGTTAATTGTTTATCGAAGCATTTAAAGCAAAATAGTTTATTACTATTTTGTGCCAGATATCCCAATACTTAGGCAAGTTTATCAAACCACCAACAAGTATTATCCCACCAAATATATATCGAACAGATATTTACATTTTACGGGCTATAGAGCGCACAACGTTCGGGGTTTCCCTAAGGGATAAAATCAGAAATGATGTTATCTGTGAGAGAACAAAGATTACAATAGTCCTTGGAGCAGACGAGTAGACGAGTTCTGGAGTAGAGACTGCGTTCGCAATCATAACGTGAGCTACCCTCTGGCCCTATGAACCGACGACTTGCGAATGGTCGTCCAAGGAGGCTACATAAAAAAGCGGAAGACCAGGATATTTGGCCTTAAATGGGGAACCTATCCAACAGTGAGCTGCGATAGGTTGAAAAATATTCAATATAAAATTATGTAGAGTTGCCATTATACATGTTTTAAAATAATAAAATCAGATTCATCATCATCAGCTCATTAAACGTCCCCACCGAGAGGCACGAGCCTACCCGTATAATCTGATTATGGGCAATTGAATCTATGTTATTAAGTACATTCTGATGACCCATGTGATGCAATGTTCGAGACGTCGACTGCTACACCACGGGTTCCGGGTTCAATCCCCCGGGCAGTACAAACATTTTTGTGCATGAACATGTCTGTTTGTAATGATCTGGGTGTTTTCTATGTATAATATGTATGTATTTACAAAATAAATGTATACAAGTATATTTATCCGTTGTTTAGTACCCATAATACAGGCTTCACGCTTAACTTGAGGCTAGATGGTGATTTGTGAATATCAGTGGATATTTATTATTATTTATTTTAAAATGCAAACAAATACAGCTCCATAAAACTCTACAATCAAACCACAAAATAAACTTCAAAAATAACAATCTCATTTACATTTTTCTTACAACGGTATTCGCGAACGAGTTATTGATATTATTCCTGTTCCCTGTAACAGCCACTTCACTCGGCACAGAATGTATTTTAAAATATTCCAAAATTAAACATCTATTATTCTTTGGTTTCAGTGTAATTATACCTAATTTATTCTCGTGCGAAATAGTTCGGTTGTAATGCGCGTTGTATAAATATCCCACATTCACATAGCGCCATCTATTAAGCCCTATAAGCAAGTATTTAACTTGTTCTATGGATACAAAGAGTATCACAGAATAACTAGAATAACCAGCCGCTGTGTATGGCATTTGTGGACTACGAGAAAGCCTTCGAATCCAATAAAACCTGGGCTGTTCTGGAGGCTTTGCAGCGATGCGGTATCGACTGGCGATATATCGAGGTGATGAAGTGTCTCTCCAACGCAGCGACGATGACCGTTCAGATCCAAGACCAGCGGACAAGACCCATCCAATTGCGTCGTGGTGTGAGACAGGGGGATGTTATATCCGCGAAACTGTTCACAAACGCATTGGAGGATGTCTTCAAGACCCTGGACTGGTCTGAACGAGGCGTCAATGTCAATGGAGAGTTTATCTCTCATCTTCGTTTTGCTGACAATATCGTCATCACAGCAGAGTCATCAGAAGAGCTTGCGGAGGTGCTGAACAGCCTTAATGAATCTTCCCGACGAGTTGGGCTTGGCATGAATTTGGACAAGGCGAAAGTCATGTTCAACAGTCGTGTCATGCCACAACCGATATGCGTAGATGGCGTCCGTCTCGAGGTTGTGCAGGAGTATATCTACCTGAGCCAATCCATCCAACTTGGCCGGCATAACTTCGAGAGGGGGGCAAGTAGGAGGATCCAGTTGGGCTGGGCGGCATTCGGTAAGCTACGTCATGTCCTAACGTCAACTATTCCGCAATGCTTAAAGACAAAAGTCTTTGAGCAATGCGTCCTACCCGTGCTTACATATGCAGCTGAGACATGGACACTGACTGCGGGATTGGTTCATAAGTTCAAAGTCAAAATTCAAGTTCAAAATGGGCGAGACCTATGTCCAGCAGTGGACTGCAATAGGTTGAAGAGATGATGATGGATACAAAACAAAAGGTGTGGAGTGTTGCCTTCCTATACTATTAAAATTAGTTATACTCCATGCTCGTGTAAATAATTTTGCGCAAAGAACCCATTTGTGCCGTCCTCTCTGGAGTGTGCAGGTTCAAATCTCGCCACGTGCCAATGTGTTATCGCATTTTATAAATTATATGTACGTTTATACACTGGGCCCGCGTGGACAGCTAAGGTATATACACCCTTACGGGTAGACTCGTGCCCCTCGATGAGGACGTTTAATAAGATGATGATGATGATGAAATATAGGTATGTTTCGACATACGAGATTATTTAAATTAAACAAACACGGTACTGTTTTTACTTAGTATGCACAATGATTTAACCATGACCATGACGCTAACAGATATATAAGACAAAAACCGGACCGGAATCCTGGCGGTTAAAAGGTTTCCTCATTTCTCCAAAGTATACTGTTCTGCTGTGTGTTGCCTACTACTACTGTACTAGCTAAATCATACATTACATACATTTTTTAGCCATGGCATGCCACCACATATAGATACTGATAAGCAATAACGTGTACCTCATAAATTTGGATTTAAAAAAAATTACGTAGTTTGCTTGAAAAAAATATGCAAATGTATAGAAATGGCACTTTACAGAGTTAGCAAAGAATAAGCAACTCGATTGTTATCAGTCACGTTCAATCTATAGCTATGACAAGTTAGTTACACAATAATTAATAATATATTATATCGATTTACGCGGGGACAAGCGCAGTGGACAAACCAAGGACGCAGGCATTGATTGCTGTCAACCTTCGTATACCAATACGATGATGCACCTTATGACATTAAAAGTGCCATTTGGGTCATACATTTTAGTAGAGGTCGCGTGATAGAGAGCTTAATTTCTAGATAATACTCCTTGCTCGTTTTAATAATTTCACCACAACAATCACTAAATACTTCTCGTTATGGACCCATCTAGCAGGTTATGCAAAAAAGATTTCATTCTTAAATTAGTCTTTGCGGTTATCAACTGTTTCGTGATGTCTTACAGTTTTAATCAAAGATAAAAAACTTTGATGAAAAAGATAGGTATTGTACTAACAATAGTCGATTTTTATTAAAATATTATTAATATTCATATTACTTAATTTTAAAATATTTTTTGCATAATAAATATATTACATTAATAGGAGCGTCGGTGGTTTTTGGTGTGACGGTTGCCTTCTATCTCGAAGGAGCATGTTCAATGCTGCCACGTACCAATGTATTTACGAATTTTCAGACTTAAATGTACGTTATTCCGATTCTCTTATAGTGAAGAAAATCATCATGAAGAGACCTGCGCATGTCTGCTAAGAGATTGTACAAGTACCTATAAGTTCATGAATTTCAGTAATAGCATATGTTCTTCAATAGATAGTTTGCAAACTACATTAACAAACCGGACTCGTATAAAACTAGGTATTGCATTGAATTCTTTTACAGAATGTTCCAGAATCCATCACATCTGTCATTTTCTCGTTATGTTTGTATTTAAATTCTATACTCGATATATTACGTTTCAGGGACTGACGTGAATTAGGGTTAGCACTAGTTATTCATTGGGTTATTAGAGTTCAATATTTGCTTAATTTGTTTTCCGATCACCGATTACTCCTTTTTTGCAGGTCAAAATAGCTGAAGCTTTTAAAGGGAGTGTTTCTCTACACCAAAAATCACTACCCAAAAAGCGATTATATAATATCTAGCCCAAAAAAAATATTGTACCAGCTCCGTCTCACTATTGGAAAGCTTGTCTTCTGGACATGAGTTCCCAAGGCCAGTCTAGAATCCGTTTCAGATTGAATTGATTGAAGCTTCAAACGCAGCAGAGAAAATATTGCGCGATGTGGATTTGTTGGTGGTCAGGACAAGACTTTCTTAATGGTTCAGTCCACGCGATGGGCCACCATGAGCGACAAGCATTTACTAAAATAACTATCGCAATGGTTGTAACATGCAAAAAGGTATCGATAAATACATAACATTTACCATATACTCGTACACAAACTAATTTTTATTTATGGATGTATTAGAAATACTGGCTTCGCAAACTTGCTCAGCAGCGTACAAGAAAACTACCTAGATTCAAGTGTAATTTTATTGAATATTCACCAGCCGTTTCACATTAATTCAATGTTTATAAGCCAATATTAAGACCCTGAGATACTCTGGCGTTTGAATAACTAAAATAATCGTGATTATTTAAACGAATCACATTTCCCATCTCTGTTACCACCCGGTTAAAGTCGCGAAGCATAATCATTTGCACAAATGATGGCGATTAACATAAATTTGTTTGTTGTTTGCAAACGGCGTAATGGAAGGAACGACTTTGGCATAATTTCAATGCGTTTATTCTTCAGTACCCCATTCTGCGAAGATAGGACGCTAGGATGGCTGAAACGTGTAAGGAGCGGCATGTTCGGTTTTTTACTATATCTTTTAATTTTTTTTAGATTTGTATAGTTCATTCAAACTGAAATGAAGGTCGCCCTTTAAAAGCGCGTTTTAAAATAAGTTTTAATGTAAATTCTTATTGAAATTCCAAGTGTCTACTGTTGTCTAGACTAAGATTAACCTTGGGTACCAAGATTAATAGGTTCTGTGATGGCGATAGCAAACTTTAAAACAAAAAAATAATAACGAATTTACAAACAAATTAATTATACTTGTTGGCCGACTGCACGCACAACCTTTGAATTTCTTCGCAGGCGTGCGCAGGTGTCCTCACGATGTTTTCCTTCACCGTAAGAGCGTCGGATACCGTACATATATTTTTCGAAAATTCGAAAACACATTGGTACGTGTCGGGATTTGAACCTCAGCCCTCCCGGTAGGAAGGCGACAGTCCACACCATTGAGCCACCGACGCCCATTAGAGAGTTTAGAGTTGTTTTTGATATAAATAAGATAATGCCAACGAACAGGCGTCAAAATGTCGATATTTAAGGTGTTCGACACCTACTATTAATTAATTTGTAGTAGGCATATAGAGAACAGCACAAATTGTTTAATACCAGCAGTGTTCCTATGCATTTAGTATTTTTACCTTTATATTAAACAACTTCTCAACTCAATGACCATCTCGGCTCATAATTCCAAGTTTGCATAATAACCTGCACAGGTCAGTCAAAACTATTGTGTTCAAACGAGACTTGTATTTGTAAATAGAAAACTCGGAATGATTTCTTATATTTATGACGGCGGGATGATATACAATGGAGCACAATGGCTGTTTGCGACTAGTGATTATTGTGTAGCGAGCTTTCATGCATTTTCCTAGCAACAGTCGAATGGTGGAGTGAATCTTAAGAATACATTTACCGATTCTCGTCAGATGTCTTTCGTGGCTTTGTTTGGTTTCTTAGCCTATCCCGATATAACTTAGCAACTATCTATAAAAATATGTTTTTATAAGTGTACAGAACGGTCAGGACGCTCACCTGATGGTAAGCGATACGCCTAACCATGACAGAGCGGCTTTGAAGGAGACCAACAACTGATAGACAGTTATTATCCTCAATCAATGCCGCACTGCGCCCGACACCTGAGACGACAGATGTTAGGTCTCTTATACCCAGTAATTTTACTAGCTACAGTGCCCTCATCCCGAAACACACGAGCATAACAATCCCGTTTCACGGGACGGTATCTGGCACTGCGGTGGTGGTGGTGGTGCCACTTAGACTGCTTAGTATCGAGTCTACCACCCTAGTCTTTATAAAGACTAGATGAGTGACATATTTATTGCAATAATGACTGAACAAATTTAATTGTCAAGTTGTGTATTAGTCTGAGCTTAGATTTTAGATCATGCTTGATCCGGGGGTTGTGGAAACGAATTCCGTGGCGAATAATTTTGTTTGTCAGTCGTCAATAAATCTAGAAATAAGATTCAAATAAATGAAAAACTGTTATCCATCCAGAACGTTTTCTTAGTATTCATATTCGAAAGTATTGTAATAGTAAACTTTCAGAAATTTCAGGTTGGGTGTTATTCATCATCATCATCAGCTCATTAAACGTCCCCACCGAGGGGCACGAGCCTACCCGTATAGGGTGATTAGGCCTTAGTCGTCCACGCGGGCCCAGTGCGGATTGGACGACTTCACACACAACCTTTGAATCTCTTCGCAGGCGTGCATGAAGGTTTCCTCACGATGTTTTCCTTCACCGTAAGAGCATCGGATAACGTACATATATTTTCGAAAATTCGAAAACACATTGGTACGTGTCGGATTTGAACCTCAGCCCTCCCGGTAGGAAGGCGACAGTCCACACCACTGAGCCACCGACGCTCTCAAATTATTACAAACTAATAAACAAAGCATCTAGTACGCTTCTTTTAATTAACTGAGCGATAAAACTAAGGGAAACCGAAACATTACCAAGCCCCAGGTAATAAAATAAAAATAACATTAACTCCACCTAATTGTGTTAGCAGTGCCTTATATATGTCAGTCACATTTAGACAACTGAATTAGAGGAATTCCGCTCAATCTCACCCTAATTTTGTTTACTTTTCCCACACAATTTGTGGTTAGACTCGGCGTCCTTTCTGCTAAACCACTGATTACCAGTGATGAATTACAGCTCGTAACAGCCGAGAGATAATATTATTCGGCCCTTTCATTCCATCATAATGTACATTGTAGCATGAACCGATAAGCTACTCCATAAAATTATCGCAAATGTCATACTTAAGAAAAAAAACTGATTCTGAAATTAACATTTTTTTTCACAGACTTATTAACTTTGATTGGCTGGTGGGTAAAAAAGACAATATTTAATCATAATTGTTCTGACGACAAAATGGCCCAGCACATAAAAATATTATTATTGAACTCTCAACTCGAGATTAATTGAAATATCGTAATCAAAGCCGACTCAAAGTACAAGGTAAATTTGAAATAATTACCTGTCAATGACAAAAAGAACAGACATTACAATTGCCTTCTTGATGACGCCTACTTTCCTATTAATAAATCGCAAGTATAAAATATAGATGGTGGAATAATTGAAAAAACTGTCTAAATAAATCATTAAATTTTAAAGTGAATTTGGTCATATTTATTTAATATTTGAACCCTGAACCGTTTCGTTTATACAGGTATTGAATGTTTTTAAAAGAAAGAACTTTCAAATGTTATTTTAATTTAGCTTTGATGCCATAGGCTTGTTATAGACAAACATCGAGATGCCATGCCAAAGGAAACCGAGTTATTACTTACAACCTCGGGCGAACTAGCTCGTAAGGAGACTGCGAGTCTGGCTCAAGATCAAACGATTCAGACAAACAGCACAGGGCGGATTTGGATCATGTTTGATAAAAAATAATTAACATTATTACATGTATGATCATTTGCCTATCTAAGACATGTATGTTTTACTGTTTAGGACTGCCTGGAAGAAATTTCGTTTAGAGAAAGCAGTACCTGCAATTCTTACTTTTGGTCAAGCTGTTAATTTAATCTGTTTAAATGGGCATAAATTATAAATAATATCCACACTCAAGATAAACAGTAACTGTTATATACGGAATGGTCACCGATTTACAATAGATATACATTTTATTGATGACCCATTTGGTGTTATGGTTGAGACGTCGGCTACTACACCCGGGGTTCCGTGGTTGATCCCCGGGCAGTACATTTGAGTGCATGAACATGTATTTTTCATTGGTCTGGTAAGCTTAATCTTGGGGCTACATGGCGCCTGTTTCTTTTTAATGAAATAGGAAGGCAATGAGGATTCGGTCACCTGATGGAGAGTGTACCGTGCCCATGGGCATTTGCAACAACTGAGGTCACAGGGAATGCTAAGCCGGCCTTAAAATCAGTGGATATTTATTTAAGTATTTATAATTAAAACCTAGCTACATCTCAGGTACAAAAAAATATGTTTCGGCACTTTCATTAGTTCATTTATTTTTTACTATTTGATACAATCACAAGTAAGTTATAACCTAAATGGATTTTCGCTATCTTAATTAGGCTCAAGATATTTGGTAGTTAAATAAAGAGAAATTATATAATATTTAGTAGTCGCTGTATTTTTTTCATGTCCCGGCAATGTTCAATTTCACGCGCTCCAAAGATAAATTAGTTTAGATAGATTGATGTATTGACGGTGAATCGACATCCTAGCGATGGTAGCAATAAGGAAATGGATTTACAAAACTATATGAAAAAGCTTATAAGAAATTTTCAAGGTAAATAGGTACATTACTCGTACATTAATCGCTGATTTTTTTTATTTGGGGGTCCTTGTGGAGCAAATTATCGACTAATGCTATCATTTTTTCGTTGATGTTGTGTCTAAAGGGAGTAAATGTTATTAAAAAACATAACATAGTCTGCAAGTCATGTCGTGTACACATGTCATAGGATTGTACTCTAGTTATAAGCTATCATTGTACTTCACTTACAAACGTGACTTGAGACTATCTGTTTGTGTACCTAATAAATAAATAAATAGCTCTTAAAATAATTTTAAAGCTCGTACGCCGTCTGTACGAGTATACCTTCGAAACAAAATTGGGATCCTTAGTTAGGTGCGAAGCTGGGGCGGACCGCTAATGATTTAAAAAGAGTTAAGGTGTACGTTGGTACTGTTAAATACATTAATTTCATCATATTTTTTCATCACCAAGTCCATCCCTGATTCCTCAGAACTCATTGCCCCGAGTGTAACGAATTTTACGACTGTCTGTAAGTTCTGTCGCGGCCTATTTAATCTATTTTGTGATGAAAATATTTTACTAAGTACCTACTGTCTGACTTCTTTTTATATGGTCACTCTATGCTTCAGCAGGTACAGTGCTTCTAAAAGTGGACCAGGATTGATGATAACCACTGATGTGTATTATGTTTACTAGATGAGAACCTTGATACTGAGTCGTCTAGGTAGGTACTACCGCAGTGCCAGATATAATCCCATAAAAATAAGGCATTTTACTGAAATAAAAAATATTGTCGAACCTAGTTTTATATAAATTTACTTCAAAACCACTCGTTACTACCAATTGGTACGCCAAATTATATTTATCCGCTCGAACGTAGCACGCGCGTAGACATATATTCATGTATTGTGTGTTGTGAGCTCTCACCCGTGCTACATACGACTGCTTCTAATTAAATTGGTTTGTTAGCCATTTGAGTTAGCCGCTACTCTCATCGCCCCCTTGTTAGCAGAAAACGACTGGAAATTACAGAAGTCCTCTACAATCGAGGAACTATGCTCTAGTTCCATCAGTTGTTTTTAATAGTAACCTTTATTTCATAAGATAAATAACTCTACCTAGAAACAAAACACCAAAACAAAACACTCACGCTAGTGTTGTCTTTTCTCCAAAAAACTTGCCCAAAACAAATAATTCTTTAGATAAACACAAAATGATTGGTCAACATCAGCGTGATACTGCTGAAAATACTTTCAGTAGCAACGGAAACGTAATATTGCTGCGTGTTTTACGAATTCGGGCTTCTACCCTATGGCCGTGACCCCATAATGGTCAACCTTGTGCCTTAGTGACCAAAATTGTGCAGACAAATGTAATTATAAAAACGTACCCTACACGCAAGAAATTAACGTCGCAAATTCATTGTGAAGGGTCGCCATCGATTTGATACGCGACATTAAAGGCCTTTTGAAGTTTTAACGAACGCCTTCATATTTTTCTGTACGATGGAATATTGAAAAATAACTATTTTTACACTTGTACACGTATCGTATCGTAGTATCGTAGATTGGATTTTTTTCACAACATCACTATGGTAAGGCCACATTTTCCGTTAAATGGCAATTTTTCCAAATAATAAAAGCATGTTTAATTATTTACAAAGACCCGAAAAATCAACTTTAAAACAATGCAATTTTTCTTAACAAGCTTGTTAACTTATGAATGAAATTTGGCATGCAGGCAGATGGTATGACGTAGGATTATAAAACCTTAGCTGTTTCATGCCCTTGTGTCCTAAAATACCTTAAGCACAATATACCAGCATAAAAATGTGGTCTTTAAATACTCCGAGTGAGTTGTTTGACATATCCACGTCTTTTGTAAACACGTCGACAAAATTGCTTACAAATTCATATGTCAGGGAAAAATGGAACGTCAGAACAGATAACAAACAAGTTATCCAATTAGGGTTATCCATAATGCTGTTTGAAACAAACGCAATCGAAGTTTCATTATACTAGACTGACTCATTTCAGTCGTACTACCAATGACAAAGTTATGTCCATGTAAAAAACAACCACGTAGTCTACTTACCACCCTATTTCTAAATCAGGCACGACAAAACTGTAGAATGAACTACCACTGGATAAATTTCCGGAGATATACGACCTGGGGTCCTTCAAAAAAATAGCGTAAACTCTTTTAAGGCCGGCAACGCATTTCTGAGACCTCTGGTCTTCCAAATATCCATGGGCGGCGGTGTCACTTACCATCAGGGTAACCGTATGCTCGTTTGCCTCCTGCTCAATAAAAAAGGCTCATTTAAGGAAGATTTTTAATTTTTTTAATGACTGAAAACAAATTGATGTAGGTCCCACTATGTGTGGATGACTGATGATTTAACATTGTCTCAGAACATGGACGTGTTATAATACATCGTCCTAGTCTCAGTATGTTGAGTTATGTTCAAAAGTATCTGTAACAGATTTATTTGAATAAAAATTTTTTTCTTTCTTTCTTTCTTTCTATGACATTTCCACTATAATATTATAAAATTTCGACATATCATAACATTACAACGGTAACATTTATGTTTGAAATTAATAAACTCGTTCAGTAACGGAATCTATTGACGTATAGATTTACGCTGTCACTCATATCTATTTACAAAATGGGGGCGCGACAAGGTGGCGCTTGCTAAAATGATGCATTATTTAATGGTTAGAGAACGGATATCACCGATGCGTTTAAGTTGTAATACGAATAATATTACAACTATGCTGTATTTATTTTACCTATACGATTTATTTGAGTATTCGGCATGTTACAACATTTACAGAGGCAGTGAAATTACTGAGTTAAGACTTACGTCTGCAACCACACATAACCCGACTTTGAAAGCCCTGAATCCTGATGTACCAACAGAAAAGTAACCGAAACACCAGTACGTAAATATAAAAAGCAAAAATGATTTCATATGGACATAATCCAATTTTGTATCTATTTAAAAAAATATGGGTAGAATAACAGGAGATTGGTCAAATTGGACAAGATATTTGAAAAAAGTTTTAACAGCCAACAACTTCAATAAGCGTCCCACAAAGTTCGCGAATCCTTTGAGTAATTTCATCTGCTTTTATATGGACAGAGATAAATCCACTTATTGAAAAGATACCTATTCACACATTAATTCCTAAGAACTTTCTACCCCGGCTCCAAAGTTCTAAAATACTTTATCCTTTCTTAGCCATACTCCGATAATCTTCGACATTTTTAGGTTCAGTTATCCAACTCTGAAATTATAGTAAGTGTAATACTTAAGGAAAGCTTTCTTTATCTTTAGAAGTTTTATTTTAGTTTGTCTCTAGGCAGAGACCAACGTTGTATTTAAAAGTGTAATGGAAAAAAGAGTGAAAGGCTGGTGATCAGTTTCACGCTACCTATATTAGCGCATACAATTTTAATTTGGTATTTTACTATGTCCAGTGTCGTTTCCTCACGAAACTGCGCACGCCTACGAAAAGATTCAAAGGTTGTATGTGAAGTCAATGATGTAAAAAGTATGGATTCGTGATATGCTCACAAAATAATCGAAAAAAGTGTTCCGAATGCAGTGTCATCACACATACACGTATTTCGAATTTCCAACACATTTACAAACAAAAGAGTACAATCTGTACTCTCTTCGGCGGTTCATTTTTTGAGGCACGGATGGCGTATCTACCTTTATATATACAGAATATTATTGTGTGAAGTCAACCAATCCGTACTGGGCCCGCGTGGACGACTAAGGCCCAACACCCTTTAAGGGTATGATCGTAGTCCACGGCTAATGTGGCCCCTATTTATCGCCAGATATTCCAACCCTCCACCTTCTCGCCCATCAACTAATAGCGAAGCAATTAGGAAGCATGTTTACATTTGTTATTTTTACATCATCATCCAGCTCATTATACGCCCCTGCCGAGGAGCACGAGCCTACCCATATAGGGTATAGGCCTTAGTCGTCCACGCTGGCGATTTATCGAGTACCACTTTTGTTCAGTGCGTTAATTTTGTGCTGATGTTTTCTTTATATGCCATGTAAATATAACATTGATAAGATAATTGCTCTGTTGACAACCAGTGCATCTCATCGATACGTAAACACTTAACCCCGTACACTCTCGTAACAAATTCTGTATTAAACTTCCATTATAGTAAGACATTAATGCGAACTCCGCGAAAACATCGCACAGTGCCAAAATCCTCGCAAACATGTCTTTAATCCATTACACTCACAAGAAATATCTCTCGGTTTTTAACTCGCTATATCCTACCTACTTTACCGCCTATGATTTTTATGTAAACCCACACCTCTGGCAGTTTTCCAATGTGACTTGTCAACTCTTGAATATGAGCTTTTTGCTGTCAGAAGAGTGGTCTTGTCCCTCTCTACTCTTTAATGTAAGATAGAGAGGTGTGTTACACATGAAAGTACAGTAACATGTGACGACAGCCGACTCACTAACCACACCTGAAATTCTAAAATTGTAACACTTCATTGACGCTCGTTTGCGGAGTGAAAATGTGGAATGCGTTTTGTGATTATCTTACTTAACGTTATTATCAACATATTATATTTATATGTATAGTAAGTAAGCTTTAAAAAAAGTATATTAATATGTTTAGTCTTTGTTTATTAGCCAGGCACAAGCTTCATGCT
>PQWD01004639.1:0-26242 GCA_019425675.1 Leucinodes orbonalis | reverse complement strand
CATCTATCAGCTCTGCGATCAGATGCACGTTTCCTTCCGTAAGGTCAGCAAGCGTGTAGGCACGTAAAGGCTGCAAGCGTTTGGCCCTAATTGGATCGTCATTTTATGTTATAATAGCCGTAACCGGATATTTTAATAATATATTATATTTAGAATAACATTGTCTAAAGGTAGTAGAATTTTAAAAAATATAAAGGTAAGTTTAATGTTTCACCGGGCAAGTGGCAACGCAGATGCTTTCAGGCTCTTTAGTCAAATCATCTCACTTCAAACTTATCCGCAGGACTAAATCATTAATTTAATTCAGCCTTGAAAAGTTTATGCACAAGCCTAATGGGTCCCAAGGCTAGTACAGCTAATTGTTTTCTATCGAATGCTAAAGGTTCGTGGTATACCTTCCTAAACTTCCTCTGTTGCTTCGGGTAACACGAAATGATATAGGACTTTGATTCCTCAGATTTCATTGTCTCTGGATATCTTTCCCTTACAAGGTTATGGAGAATAATATATCTGTGCAGGTTATAGACGAGGTAGAAGAAGACAAGTCGCCTCGAGGTGGCGAAACTGGGCGGAGGGCTCGAACCTACAGCGCCCGCATCGCCGGCCTGCGGATGGCCACAACCTACTCATTCGAGGTCCGCCCGGTGCGACGCGACGCCAGAGACCTCGCCGACCCCCAGTCCATCGGCTCCAAGATCATCATAGTGCCCACCAAAGGATGTAAGTCGAGATAATTGTACTTAAAAATACATGAGGCGACTTCAGTTGGATCCACGTCCTTTACAATCGAGAAGGTGATTTGCTTAACTGAGCTAGCGAGACGTTAGGTTTCGTAATTACGTCGTTTTCTTTAACTGTACTTAATCCTTTTCCAGGCAGCTTATGCCCGCTAAAACTTTAAACTACACGGCACGACTTCAGCTTGGAGCCAAACCTTCACAATGCGAGTAATGTTCGGCTTAACTGAGCTATCGAAACGGTAGTTTTTTTAATTCAGGAGTTTTCTATATAAATAACTAATTTCCCAATGATACGTGCCAGCTTAGCCAATTCAAATATTATATACTACCTACATACCTTTATGGACAGAGTGATTGACCCAAGGTATTAATAGGTATTGGTTGTTAAATTTCCATCCTCATAATCATCTGCAATTCTTTGCATCCGACATTTGCCTTCTTAAGCAATTAAGCAGTAAGCATTATCTCTGTACATGCAGTGAAAAGTGGAAATGTCATAAATTTCCACTGACGATATAGGTAATTCGATTAAGAATTTCCTCATTCCTGTGCAGATTATTCGTAAGCTTCGATGTGTATGAGATATGCCTTTGTTGATCGCTTATTTTATGTCGCATTACTAGCTCTTATTTTCTATTAGGCATAGTGCTGCAATATTGTTTTAACATTATCTCCAAAATGTTCCATAACAAAACAATTCACAGTCGTATAATAAGAGTCTCATAAAATGTAATAGTGGAAGCTTATCTAACTTCCATAGGTACTTATGTATTTGACTATTCTATAGCTTAAGTTATTAAGTAAATAAGTTTTTAAGATGTACCTAAGTAATATGTCAGAATTAAATCATCATTTTGTGTTCTTTTGCATATAGATATTTTAGTACCCAATTTCAGTTAACACATTTAATTTAGTATACCAAAAAAATAACTCCAATAAGAATACAGAATTGATAAGTCAAAGTCAAAAACATTTATTTCTAATTAATATAATATGAGTTTTGATGCTTTGAAAAAAAAGCGCTCCAGTGGTTTGGCCTGTTGAGAAAGAAGCACTCAAGAAAACTCAGCAGTGTAGCCTTTTTTAAAAACATTTTCATTTTCCTTAATGTAACAATATATCATAAACACTGAAATAGCTGAGCAGTTTAAGACCACGGATTTTTATCACATAAATATTCGTCAATAGTGTAGTACCCTTTTTTAGAAAGGTAGTTTTTTATTCTAGCTTTAAACATGTGTAAAGGTAACTCGACAATATTTTGCGGTACCTTATTGAAAAACTTTATACATCTTCCTATAAAAGATTTACCTAATTTATGTAGTCTCAAGTCTGGAACAGCAAGTTTGTTTCTATTAAAATTGTGTGAGTCACAATTTTTTTAAAGGTATGATAGTATTTACGGACGTAAATTAAATTTTCATAAATATATTGTGATGCTATAGTCATTATATTTATTTCTTTAAAAAGTTCCTTAAGAGAGTCACGGGGTCTAAGGTTGTAGATAAAACGAATAGCTCTTTTTTGTAGTATAAATATTATATTAATGTCGGCAGATAATGAAGTTGGTTAAAAATAAGATAACTTTTGAATAAAATTTCTGAGAATTTCAAATTGCATGACAATCGATAGATTATCTGAAAAAGCTTTTTATGAAATATTCAATTTCAAAGCCTATTATAAATTGAAAAGGCCCATCCAGTTGAATGGTGCTTTCAAATATTATTTCTTATTTTTAGTCATCAATTTTTTTGCGAATATTAGGTAGGAAATCCAAATCGTAAACGAATGTCTGCATTCGGAGAATCTGAAATTATTTATTTGTGGTTGTGGTCTGTTGTTATTACAATGGTTTAAAACATAGATTTAGGATTATTCGCTACGTAAAGTTTAGACGGGATAAAAAAGATTTTTTTCTAACTTAAATATTTTTAATCCCTGCTGACGCATTACTTGCTTGCAGGTTAAATCCGTCGGATGTTCTTTTTTTGACGGTCAGTGCGCTCAACTGGTGGTAAGTGATACGCCTGACCATGACAGATGCAGTGTTGAAAAAAAAATAGAACAATAGGTACTTTCATAGCACTAGGTTCATTACAGTGTCCTCATCCCGAACACAAAACAGAAGTACAAAACACTTCTATTTCACGGGACAATATCTGGTACTGCACTGGTACCTACCTAGACGACTTAGTACCGAGTCTATCACCTAGTTACATCGTTTTATGATAAGGAAGTGTTTTCGAATTATGGCCATTGTTGACGACGTAATATGTATGATCTGCCGTGTATAATTAATAATAGGCGCTGGTTATGTAGAATATAAATATTTAATTTCGGACACAAAACACACCGTTCCAGATATTTTTGGTAGAGAGAAAAAAGTTGCCATGAGCAATAAAAATGATAATTTTACCATTGATGTTGCCAACAGCCATTGAACCGTGCAGAATTTTCATTTACTAACGAATTGAACGTCCAATGTTCCAGGCGGCCATAAAGATTGGCGCCAGCGATATTACCGAAGCTATTTAAGCCGTTAAGATAAACTGGCAATATTCGAGTCCAGGGCGCACGGTTCAGTTAGGTAATGACAAATAACGTTAGCTATTTTAACTGCGTCATGGTAAACGTAATGTATGTAACGCCACATAATTTTTCATTCCAATTTTGCCTACTATCAATCAACGACGGTATGACTTGAGTCTACTCTAGTCTAGACGAAACCATATCATAGGACTTAGCAATTTTTTTTATAAATAATAAACATTGTGTGAAATAGGTCATATAAAATTTAATATAGATAATAAAAAAAACTATACAATTAAAAATGTCCTATCTATTATCATATTATCAATCTATAATACATTAAATACAATTAATTCTTTATGTCAATAAGTAAGTAAGTCGCCAAAGATATAACGTAGTAATAGTACGCAATATGCGTACTACTAAACAACGGCTAATGCTTAATTTGGCTAGATGGTGCTGTGTGAATGTCAGTGGATATTTATTTATTTATAACGCCAATAGGCGACCCAAATAACAATAATGGTATTGCAGTTTCAGCGCGCGCGACGCAATGCTTACCGCACGCGAGCGAAGTGGAAGTATCAACGGGTCCTCATTTCGGCGGGCGCATCGCAGTGGAAGCAGCAGATGGAGGACCGGAACGGTGCTCGCTGCAAGGCAACCCTAACAGCGCGCAAGACGCTTACATACTTCGCATACACCACGAGGAATGCGGCTCTGAAGTCAACGATACTACTGTCGCTACTTACGTCATCGTGCAAGAGAACTTGCCCATACTTACGCACAGCACTAGACGGTGAGTCTCTTTGGAAAGATCTTGTTTTATCCGGGGAACCGACTGATCGCCATGCAATGAAAACTGTTAGCTTTTCTACCAGACATTAGTTGGAATTTCATATAATTTTCCTACTACAGCAATTATTAGTAATTACACATTTAAAATACACATGTAACAAGAAACTTGGGTATTGGATGTAGTGTTCTTGGTACATATAACCTGGTATACTCGTAAAGATTTAAATTCAGTGTAATTATGGATAGTAAAATTTAAATCTTAGTAAGACAAGTTAAAGCTTATAATATGAGAAGTTCTTATATTTGGTAGATTGCTAGTTTCCTGAAAATCTCTCCATCAAGATAATCGATAATTAATTTGAGAACTTATTTAATAAAAAAAAACAAATGTAAACACCTTTCAGCAATAATAAATTATTGATCCTTTATGTAGGAGAAAATTCCTCCGAAGTCGAGCGGGTCGAGATTGATCTTTAAGTTGTAATCAGGGTGTTCAGTTGAAAGGCTATTAAACTTTACTTGGGTTAATAGATTGTTTTATTTCAGGTTCTTGGTACTCTGCACGTATAAGCCGGAGACTTTAACTGTACGGGCCGGCATTAATTTGCCAAAAGCTAATCCGGGTGACGTACTTCATCAGAACAAACCGAATCATGGATCTGTGGAACCGTACGAAGACGAGGATATGGACTATAACGAACTACAGCCAGCTAGACTTGAAGCACGCAAAGAAGATACTCCACAAAGTTCGTATTAACACTCAGGCTTAATTCCATACTAGTTAGCTAAAGGCTTATATAAAAAAATGGTTAAGCGCAAGTCGGACTCGCCCGTGGAGGGTTCCGCAGCAGCAAGTAACATAAAATGAAATATTTGTTATGAACTTAGGCACCTACTACAGCTTTAAAATGAGAAAATAGTGGTTCACCGCTTATGACTTATAAAAAAACTACAGAGCAGATTTCGTTCAAACTAAATTTCGTTATTAGTTAAAAATTGAATAGTGTGCGCGAGAGACACTTCAAAAGTTGAAAAAAGTGTCCCCCCCCCCTCTAATTCTAAACTATGAGGTTGATAAAATAAACAATATATAAGATGTACAACCCACAGCGTCCCAGGATAGGAACAGGCCTTGCACTGCATGGTAATGGGAAGAAAGAGCCTTAACCCATCGCCCAATGCGGATTGGTGGGTGTTAAAAAAGGATTGTAGCCGGGACCGACGGCTTAAGGTACCCTCCTAAGCACGGAAACATCTTTCTTTTCGGAAATTATGTGATTCATCGTGCAATGCCCTTACCAAATTGGATAAAAAAGCAACTCCCAGATCACGCAGCGATCTAAACCAATGCCCGGACTACGGAGGCAGTAATGTTTTTTTATTAAAAAATTGAGTGCGTTTGACTGCTATCTCACGGGATGGAAAGTAACGATGCAGCTTAAGGTGTATCATGCGAACTCAAATAATGCGTATTTACTCTTGAAAACCCCAAAATTGTACGTAGGTATCAGGAAACAGACCTTGCAATTCGGATGATGATGGAACTACCGAACGTTTCAAATTCAATTCTAATAAATATTTTGATTTTTCAGGCGTATTCGGTGAGATTACACTGGTAATGTTTCTGGTGGTCGCCGCGTTCGGTGGTGTGCCCTCCTAATATGGAAAATGGTGCCACAAGCCGAGAGGGACAACATATCCATTGGAACGGTCTCATCATTGACTCGTAGCAGTTTATTCGGCAGACGCAACAGGGACAGATTTAGCGACAAAAGTTCCGTTTATTCGATAACTCTCTCAGAGAAGAGCGATGATCACTTGAAAAAACCTAATGACGCTGACAACACTTCTGAAGCGTGAAATTATTCTAGCAATATTTATTATCTTTACTATGGTCTGATACAGTGCACTTAATGCACATTCGGTCGCGTGGATTACAATCGCGTGGCACTGAAGACTGGTGAATTTATAAATTCATGATCGGTGTATTATGCCAAAGTTCAATAACTTCGTGTAAGGCCAGGTTCTGCTGAGCGATACATGTGGCCAGTATTAATTTCGCACTCCTAACACGTATTTATATTAATAATGCTATGATTGCCATACATATAGCAGATTAGTTAAGTTAACATCATACTAATAAAAAGTACAAAATGCCTTGAATACTTGCGACCTAATAAGTTGTACTTATATTTTGCTAGTATTCTTTTTATTAGTAAGAGTAATTATAGTGATGTGATTTAAGATATAATTATAAGTGTGATTTAAATATAATTTAAACAATGTAGTTGTTTTTCATTTATATTTAATATCATTTGGTTCATCAAGAACAAATATTTTATTTTCCATATTTACTTTAGGGAAAAGAAATTGATTAACAATGTCATTTAATTCCTCCAATCCAATTTGGGCATGAACCCTTAACACTGAATCCTCATTATTGTCATTGTAAATATCCTTTAAAGTTCTGTAGATTGGTAGTAGATTTTCTTTTAGTTCCACTAGTGTATCTTTTCCTAAACCTTTGATAAGGCTTGATATTACCATTATAGCTGCCCTTCTGCATTCTATTGCCTTGTCCGATTGCAATATCGCCCATACACATAATAAGACCTGAAAATTAATAAAAGTTTATAACAAAACAGGGCAAGTGTGAGTGACAATTGCGGACAATCGGTTCTGTACCTATTAAATAAAAATTTGATTTTGTCAAAAAGTTTTGTTCCGGAGCGGAACCAAATAGAAACTATACGTGGAACCTAAATAAATCGGTTTATAGTGAAATCGGTCGTAACTTGTTGCAACTTGTCGATCGAATAATCTGCTGTGCATTCGCAACGTGACGCTACGAAATAATAATAAAAATCTCTGGATGAAAATCTTAAGCGGTTAATTCAAAACCAGGAGCCAGTATATAAAATAAATACATTGCTTTAAATATTTTATTTGGTATTTGTTACCATGGCGGTAACAGAAATACATTATCTCACAATTTCATCTGTGTAACTATCACGTTTCATGAAATATAACTCAGTGCAAGAATACAGAACAATTTCGGTAATAGGGTACATTACGCTTTGAGTATGGGACCCTAAAACAGGGCGATTAGCAAGTCAAATTAAAAAAAACTTTACCTCATATATTATAGTGCCCATTTTATAGTGTAATACAAGTGAAATTTCAGCTAAATTAGATAGTGCTGATGTTCTTATTAGGGGATCTTCATCTCTACATCCGCAGAGCATAGTGTTAAGTAATAATGTTTTATGTACAATCGCCATTTCACCTGAAATCAAGACATAGAATTATTGAGTTAACAGAAACGCGACTGGATTCTATCACGCACTACCCTTCTATTGGTGATCAGCTGTTAGTTTGTAGTCATCCTCCCATCTTATTTGTTGGCGTCCTCTACTTCGCTTGCCGTCTCTAGGGTACCAGTCAGAGACCAGTAATAAAAATGATATACTGTTATTTAAAAGCAGAAAAATAAACAAAATTAATGACTTACCAAGCCTTTTGGTAACTTTCACCACAATGTCACCAATTTTCATTCGTAACTCGGCAATTTTATTTTGATCATATTTGCTCTCATGATTTGTACCAATTTGTAATTGCAGGAATTCTTTACATAATACATGAAGTACTTCATCAGGACAATATGTACCAAGAGATGCTATACCATTTATAGCCGATAAATACATATATGAATCAGAATCTTTGAGGTGTTCCTGTAATAAAAAATAATCATAATTGAAAAACTAAGTCACAGGAAATAAAAATACAAACTTTAAACAAAGAAGTCGCGGTTTGAGTTCCGCTCCGCCCTTATTTGTAATGAATACTTATGGCTGAGAACCTGCTGCGTTTGCTATTTGCCCAGTAAAGCTGTAAGTGCCATCTGCAGCGGAAAGGTTTTTATCGGATGTAAGGGGTCCCAGTTTGGATCTACTGGTATTTAAGCAAACCTTATCAGTCCATGGTTTATGTTGCCTAACGAAAAACGTGGCCCTGGCCAAATAATGTAAGGCCTAGTCAGATAATAGTCAACATCAGCCTTTAACGGCCCAATGCAGGGTACAGGCCTTCCCATACAACCATCGGGAGATCGTACCATAACCTGTGGGGGTGCAAACGACTACCATTCTAAGATTGTAGCCGGGCCCGACGGCTTAACGTACCCTCTGAAGCACGGAATTATCTTTCTTTTCAGAGAATCAGTTCAGCCTACAATGTACTGAGCCCCATGGCTTAAGCCATACATTTAGGCAGCAAATGCAGATGATATCTAATAGTATATCCAGCCAATGAGTATGGCTTTTGTGGAGGGAAAATCTTTTACACATTTTACAAAAGTCTCAGCAAAACCCATACCATATAAGATATGACTAAAAATATTAGTTTGTAAAGAAATACTACCTGAAATATGCAAAATATGTAGTGTTTCTTAGATATTGTTTCTGGATCTTTACTATCAATGAGTTTAGTCAGTTCAATGATACCATGTGCTCTCACTGGAAGTAGATTATCAAAAATGTCTGCTACAGCTTTGGTAAATCGTGTTTCCTCTTGTTTACTTCTTTCTGAAGTTATAAGAGACAATGCTTCTTTGCATAATAAGTAGTTCATAGAAGACTCATCATTGGACATTGTTTTAAGTAATGGAATTAGTTTAATAAATCTTCTTTCCAAGTCTTTATTTCTATCTGAGTTTGCTAATATTGTATTTAGCAACACTAAAGCCATTGTAGTGCATTCGTCATTTTCATGATTCTGATTGCTAAGAATAAAATGTTCTACGAAATCTAATACTCCGGATGGATTTGCTTTTATAGAAGATACTATTTTGGTAGTGTTGTAAGTTCTGATAGTAACTGAAGAATATAAATATACTGTTCATCAGTTTCATCTAACAACACTGGTTCATCTTCAACATTTATTAAGGATTTATCATTTGCATTCTTTATTCTTATAGTGCTGAGATCAGTAAGCATGTTTAACAATATCTCAAATATGTTTTGAATAAAATTAATGTTGATGGAAGATTTCACTAAGCTTAAAAAATAAAACAATGCTTCTTCTTTGGGATATGCTATTTCTTCTTTAGAATATTTTATAGCAAGGCCAGCATCATATTCTTCAATAAGATTCAATAAATTTAAACCTTCTTTTCCAAACAAACATTGTGTAAGAAGCATAGTGATTTCCTTCTTCTCCATTTGCTCAAAAGTCCTGAGTAAGATTTCTTTTATTTTTAGCTTTAATTCTTCATTTTTCCTACATTTTAGACCAAGTAAGAATAAAACATAAGCATTTTGTAATAAAAGGGAAATTGGTAAATATATTTTTGTTGTACATACACAGGCACTCAAAACATTTATTTTGTGTTCCACCTCTTGTGGAGCTAAAATAATAGTGCCTGGTAATTTTAACTCTAACCTTAAATGATCCTGATCAAAAGTTTGAAAATTTTCTGTCATTAGTTGTGTTACTGGTTTTGCTTGTGGATACTTCTCATTGATGGCTAGTGTACAAGCTATTGCTGTAGTTAAAAGTTAGTATTATTCAAGGTTAATATCTGTGTGAGTTGAGCACAAATATTATTTAAGTATGACTCATCAGACTCATCGCCATGCTTTGATGCCACAATTTTGCAGATCATGTCTATTTTCTTCCAGTCAAATCCAGTGTCAATATCATAACTTTCCATAAAACATCTGATTAAACTCAATAGACCACTTGCAGCAAGCAACCTTCGGCTCATTTCTTTAGCAATTACTCTTTTCACAAATGCTGGAGGTGATGGCTCTGTGACACTTTGGAGAACTAGGAGTTCTTTCATAAGAGTGGGCTGAAAACAGTTGGTTACTAAATACTCATAAGTACTAATGTATTTCTTTCTATCTTGTGTCAGGCTTTCATAAAGTTCAGGTGTCATTACAAAATTATTGTAAGTTCCAGGTCTTTTTAATGGTGCAAATGCCAATTGTATTAATGCTGCCAAATAATCTGACAAATGCAGTGTCAGTATAATTTTCTTAAGCACCGGAATATTATAACTTCTTGTGTAGAAGTCTGTGAACTCAGTTAGCATTTCATACTTCTGCTTATCAGAGAAATTGAATGACGGTAAGACATGAGAAGACATGCACCTCTTAGAAAGATGAATACCAAGACCTGGAATTAAGCATTGTGAAATCCCAAGGGATGTTATTAACTGATAGCATGTTCGGAGCAGTTTTTGGTTCTTAACACTAATTAAAATGGTTTCGTCAATCTTTAATTCATTAGATAATGCATCAATTTCAGCTACAATTTTGCCGAGAAACGTTCTTAAGGAATTAAATATATTATTTGTTGGTCATCCTCATTGGTTTTGCTCAATCGTAGCAGTGATGATATGAACTCTTGCTGGCCATCTAAGACAAATATTTTAATTTAATATAACATCAAATTATACTTTAGGGATGTTTGAGGAAAGTAAAAGATTTTTCTTACCAACATTGGTTAACCTTTCAATATTAATGAAGATTCCCATAATTTTAGACATATTGAACTTATATATTTTTACACACAAAAATTCAATATGATGATAACAACACATTAAAAATATTATAGACTTAACAAAATATTCTTGTTATCATGAAGTGACATGAAGAAATATCAATTTTATAATTTTAAACATGTCAATCATGAGTCATGTGTGACACTGACTTTATTACTCGTTCCATTTTTTTCTTTCCATTTGGAACAGGTTAAAGTCATAAGAGTATGACTCTATATTGCCTCATCATTAGTATCTTTTTAATTTCATAAGTGATGATCATGGTGATGATACTGATGGATGATATCAAGAGGCCTACGTAAAGTTTCAGCTAAGTCCCACATCTTTTCTGAAGCTTGTGGGGAAAGGATGGAATTCATATATGATGCATCATCATCATGAACATCACTCATCATCATTAAGATTATCACTCATTTAACCATTAATTAAATTTTAAAAAAATACTTGCGAGGCAGCACAGACTAACCTTAGCCTGTTCCAAATGCAATTAATAAAAAATACTTTGACAGATATTTTTTTTCCATCGACAAATTCGACAATTCGACATTAGAATTAATTCGAAAGTGCAATGCATACAACTTGCTTCTGCAATAGAAAGAATTCATTTTAAAAATCTCCCTATCATAAAATAATTAGTAAAGTTGCAAGTTACAATTATAATAGTCCTAAAACATGACTACTCCAAACCCTGCACCACACATCGATCGTGAGTTAGACTTGTCCAACACAGGAAGGGGTGTTTGGTTGGTAAAAGTACCAAAATATATTGCAAATAAATGGGACAAAGCACCCGGAAACATAGAAGTTGGAAAGTTAAAAATTTCGCGAGTACCTGGGCAATTAGCTCAAGTACAACTTTCTTTGTCTGAAGCAGTACTTTGCTTGAAAGAGCCAGGTGAACAGAATATACCAAAAGATCATCGCCTTGACGTGTCAAATGAAACAAGACAATCCTTGGGTGTATTTTCTCACGTAGTGCGTAAGTATTCATGGTATTTATTAATTAAAGTTTTAAAATTATAAAATGTGATATGTTGTTAAATCTAGCATGGCATTTTCTTGTTAATTTTATGATATATTTTATTAAAGCATCAAACATAGACTCGGTTGTTCCGGAAACAGAGAAACTTTACATGGAAGGCAGGATAGTACAAAAACTGGAATGTAGACCATATGCTGATACAACATACTATAAGTTAAAGTCAGAATCCATAAGGAAAGCATCTATGCCTCAGCGGCAAGTGCAACAATTAGATAGGATTGTTCAGAACTTTAAGCCAGTGTCTGATCACAAACATAATGTAAGTGAGACATCCACTAAATATATTTCATTAATTATTTATGTCCATTCTCCTTACCTCTTGAGTAAAATACTTTTCAATCGTTTCTGCCGTAATGCATGTCACAAAAGTACCTTTGTCACACCTATTTGTAAATGTAACTATAAAATTAATAGTTTTTTTATAAGAGCTTGTAATGCATTCAATGCCAATATAACCATACATACATTTTTATATTTTACAAAATTATTAGTTTGTAAATGCATACTTCTTTACTATACTATATACATCTTATAATACTTCTTTACTTTGAAAACATAAAAAAAGATGTTTCTATATCTAAAATCAACTATTGCAAATATTGAACATATGTTTGCAGTAAGTAAATGTATGTCTGTGACTTTTATTAGTGTATTGTATTTTTGTGTTAAGTGAAAATGTATAAATGCTTTGATCTATTATGTTGTTTCCTATAACATACATATTATTTTCTTAATTTCTTTAATAAAGATAAGTAAATAATTAAATTCCAACTGATTTTTATGATCAATGTGAGCTCTGTGTTTCCTTTTTTAATATGTAATGTTTAATTAACTTATGCAGATTGATTACCAAGATAAAAAGAAAGCTGAGGGTAAGAAGGCTCGTGATGACAAAGACGCAGTGCTTAATATGCTATTCGCTGCCTTTGAAAAACATCAGTATTATAATATAAAGGACTTGCAAAAGGTAAATAACCTGTATTTTAAACTAATAAAATATAACTATATGCTTTAAATTAATAAGCAGGCAGATTCTCTCACATACTATACTAAATGATGCCCCATATGGTATTACAATTGACAAGTAGTCTATTAAACCCAGGGTTCTGGGTTTATTCCCTGAAAATTTTAAAAATAAGTATGTATTTACGAAAAAGTCTGTTTATCCATTGTTTAGGACCCATATAAAAAGCTCTATGGTTTAGTTGCAACTAGTAACTGTTGTGTGAATGTCAGAGGATATCCACCAATATTCAAACAGGAAAACAATATAAATAAGAGCAACACCATTGGCTAATAGATTGTACTTTATTCATGAATGATGTACCTGCATTATAAGAGTATTTTTTTTATTTGCAGATAACAAGGCAGCCTATAGTTTATTTAAAAGAAATCTTGAAAGAAGTATGTAATTATAATTTGAAAAATCCCCATAAAAACATGTGGGAGCTGAAGCCTGAATATCGACATTACAAACAAGAAGCTCCTGTGGAGTCCAAAGAAGACAAACAGAGTTCTGATAGTGATTAGAATTTATTTTTTGTGTATACGTAAGAGAGACTGTTATATTGATCATTATTCAACACAATAAATTATTTTGATAATAGTGTTTTTTTTAATTTTTAAAGGTTGAAAAAAAAGACTCAAACTGACCTGCATATTGCTTATATGCTTGCTTGAGATGATAACTTGGATTTGTAGTGATTTTGCCAACTTGTATAGTAGGCCCAATTTTGCGAATTTGAGTCATACCCTTATTCCGGTTCTCTGCTTTTGTAATTCAGTCTCGGTCTGTGAACTCTCGCAAGTCGCTGCTCCATTGGGCCGAAGCGAAAGGCGTCCTATGGTCCTACGCAACACTTGCCAAGAAGTTCCACTCCAGAACTTATTTGCACCAACAGCTTTGATTCCATGATGATCAAACTTTCACCTGCTAAACAGGGGTGCTATATTACCATTATGTCACTTAGCTTTAGTTCTCTCACGAATAACAAAATTTTCTGATTTTATCCCTGAGAAGAACACCGAATATATCCCGCTTCATTGGCCATTGAATGACTGTAAACTTGTGTCTGCTCCTGCAGTCAGTATCAGTATCTTTGTCACAGCTGCAAATGTTAGAACGGGTAGAACGCATTGCTCTATTTCGTCTTATGCATTGCGAAATCGTGGACAAGACGAAAGTCATGTTCAATGACCATGTCATGCCACACCTCATATGCGTCGATGGCGTCTTTCTCTAAGTTGTGTGAGAATACGTTTACTTGGGCCAAACGATCCAAATAGGCCGGCACAATTTCGAGAGGGAAGCTAGTAGGAGGATTCAGTTGGGCTGGGCGGCATTCGACAAGTTACGTCAGGTCTTCACGCCGACGATTCCGCAATGCTTAAAGACAAAAGTCTTTGAGCAATGCGTCCTACCCGCACTAATATACGCAGCTGAGACATGGACACGGACTGCAGGATTGGTTCACAAGTTCAAAGTCACCCAACGCGCAATGGAACGAGCTATGCTCGCGGTCTCACTTAGGGATTAGATCAGAAATGATTTAATCCATAAGAGAACTAAAGTTACCGACATAGCCCGCCGGATCAGCACGTGGAAGTGGCGGAGGGCTGGTCACGTATGTCGCAGAACCGATGGCCGTTGGAGCAGACGAGTTCTGGAGTGGAGACCGCGTCTTGGCAAGCGTAGCGTAGGACGCCCTCGGCCCGATGGACCGACGACTTGCGAAAGGTCGCTGGAGGAAGCTGGATGAGAAAAGCGGAGGACCGGGATTTCTGGCGCAAAACAAAAAAAAGATGGACTGCGATAGGTTGAATAGATTAGATAGAGTTTTAATAACAACGTCTGGAATTACAACCGGAAGTGAGGTCCTAATTTTGCATGTGGGCTAAATTATGCATTTTTAGGGGTGACGACTATTCAAAAAAATGTTCATGTATCTGATCCATAGCCTTATTCCTCCGAGGATAAATAAATAGGACTTGCATACGGCGCCGGCTCTCCGACTTAACCGTTATTACTTATTACTATAGAATGTACTATATTATCTGGGCTATTACGAACTATAATATTACAGTTAATTAATTTATAATGATATTTTTATTATTTACTTTAGATACTTTAGACAATGTTTTTATATTGTTGATTAAAAAAAAAAAATGATCCGATTGTTTGGCCATCAATGTCAATGTCAAACGAAATGTCATTGTACATAGCTATTGTCTTGATTTATACCGCAAAAGTCGAAAGGTTTTTTTAAATAAAAGCTGTTCTCATTATTTTAGTATATTTTAATAAGAAGAATCTTAAAAGTTCTAGCGTTACAATGTTGATCAAAGTAAAGGTAAGATCTCAATTAACCTGTCTTCGTATTCGGCATCTAGTTTTGCAAAATGTATTTTTAACCTCGTGTTTTCAGACCCTCACTGGCAAGGAAATTGAAATTGATATTGAACCTACTGATAAAGTGGAGAGAATCAAAGAAAGAGTAGAAGAGAAAGAGGGCATTCCCCCTCAACAACAGCGCCTTATATTTTCAGGCAAGCAAATGTAAGTTCTCATTGTTTATATCTACTGCTACACTGCCATGCCATGTAGATATCAGGATAATCGCAATTCATTTCGAATGTAATAGTTTCAAAATTGGTACCTTAATTATATTGTTGAAACTATCAGGATATATAATTTTAGGTATGTTGTTTGTATTTATTACCATGGTAAACATTAGTAATAATTGCAACATAACATGCCCCAGGTTCATCGACGGTCAACAAAAACTCTATGTGGACAATAGATGTGACTGCTAGGGAAGTCCCTATTGGTATTACCCAGGATCTTAACCTAGTCATCCATCCACCTGGTTAAGGGTTGGCCTGTATGCTTCTTTTCCCCCTATATAGATGCTACCCAAGAACCCAAATGCCCCATCAGCCATCTTCTCCTCAACCTATTGCAGTCCACTGCTCATAGGTCTCCCCCATTTTGCGCCAGACATCCCGGTCCTCCGCCTTTCTCATCAGCCATCAGTAATCCTAAATAAATAATTAATATATTTTAAAATAATTGAATCATATACCTCAAAATTATTGTTAAAATATTATATATATAATTATTTCTAGGTATATCTGTTAGCAGTGGTTAAAGAGATAATAATTAATTTGAAGTTAATATTTAAAAAAAATATTGATGAAATTTAATAATAGACAGCATCCACATAAATAGTGAAGTCTTAGGGGGCTTACTGCAATCTTTAAAAAAAAGATTTAATACTAAAATATTACTTCGTTTTTTGGTAAAAATGCTGATGTATCCTTATAGTGATATTTTGTTAAGATATGGTGGTAACCCCATAGTGATTGAATGGTTATTGTGGCAGGGTGGTAAAAGACACTTAACCATTTTCAATGTTTATCAAATTCACATGTTATATAAAAATTCAAGCTCAAATTCTTTAGTGTAATTGAAAAGGTCATTGTTAAAATTATCACATCATATTACTTTTGATTCTTGTCATGATTACCCACTTTTCAAATCATTAGTTTTTAATTTAAAAAAGGAAATCAAATTACATCAGTTAATAAACACACTAGCATTTTAATGCCATTAAAAATGTAAGTTGTTGTCACAGGTTGAAAAATGTAGGACATTAACTGAGGGATTACTACTATATAAACAGGGATTTAGATTTACAAGAAACTTTTGTCAGTTAATATTATTATTCATCATCATCAGCAGTGTATAACATCCAACTGCAGGCAATTGGCCTTCCCACGCAGCATATCCATTGGGAGAGACATAGGTTGTCTAAATATGTTTTTTTTGCAGGAATGATGAAAAAACTGCACAGGACTACAAAGTTCAGGGTGGGTCAGTGCTTCACTTGGTTTTAGCACTGCGAGGAGGAGAGTGATCAACCTTGTGATAATTGGCTCTTTCTTATTTATAACTTCTAATATTATTTTTCATTTCTTGTATAAAGTCAATATGATAATTATTATGTATTTGCGTTGTTTTTTTGTCAATTCCTATTAGGATTCAAGTAAAATCAGTAGACCTTTTGTGAATTTAAAAAAGGAAAGACAAAAATCATTGTCTTTATTATAGTTGTAAAAAAATGGGACATACTTGAAGTCATTTAATAAGAGGCTACATTTCCGCTAAAATAGCATAAAAGCTCCCTTGTCTTAAAATTTCATTAAAATTGCAGAGTTTTAGAATAGACACTCTGGATTCCGATTTCAAATCAAGAGTAAATTATTATATAATTTGTTTAATACGACTCATAGTAACGGTTTTATTAATACAACAAAAAATAAATCATATTTGTAATTTAACAAATGTTTTATAATTTTCTTGATAAGAGGCAAAGAAAACTAAAGCTCCACTTTTTTTTGTTAGGGTTAAGACCAGTCATGCAATTTCAATTGCATATTTTTACAACAAAATTTTGTAAGGACTTTCAAAAACTACGGCTGAGTCTTTGAAACACCTTCATATGCACTTCACTTCACAATCAACGAAAATAAACACATATATTGAGCAGGTAATTTATTACATCCATAATAACGTTGTACATATAATCCACTTATAATACTTATCTTGCACTGATTGAATTTACACAAAATAAACATCTTTGGTTCACCAAACAAATTAACAACATCAATGTCCTAACATACATAATACATAAATGTTATATCTTCTACGCTTTTATTTTACACTTTATGATACCACAAGCCTTTCATTTCACAATTTAAGAAAATATCTACTAAATAATTTGAGCATTATCTACTCACATGGAAACATATATTTTTGTAATATTTAATTTGACTTTACTACCATTTTTTACATTGCAAAGCATGTCATTTCTAGCATACATGTATACATAGTAATGTTAATTTAGGTACAAGTAATATAAAAGGATTTAGGTTAAAACATGAATTTTGATTGAATTTAAGGACTCGTTTGGCGGAACTTTAAAATACTACTAAATTTATCTATAATATCAAAATGATTAAATGACTTTGGGACGGAAACATTTCCTTTTAATGCATTATTATACCAAAAAATAGGAGCAAGTTTAAAATTTATAAAATACTTTTGTTTCTTAGTATCAAAGTTTATGGTAGAGTTAGCTACAAATGATTTCGGCTAATTTAATGGTACGTTTTTGTAATATAGTACCAAGTAATACAGCGCTGTTTTTCTATCATTACTTTTGGATCTATCTCAAAATCAAAATACTGTTTATTTTTACTACTATAATACAATTAATTAGATAATTGAACTAAACACTCCCAACCTTACCTACAATGTTTTATTAAGATACACACGATAAAAGGACACACGTGTATGTGTAAGTAGGAAAAATGATTTTTATTTACATAAAACAGACATTTGAAAACGTATGGCTTGCTAACAACAATTATAGTATTATAAAATATTTTGCGTACTACGATTACCTACCTACTGTAAAGTTGGACTGCTTAAAGAGTGTCTAAGCACTTTCAATAACAATAGACGATTAGGTAATTACGTAATGAATTTGAAAACAGTTAATTCGTCTGTATAAGATTGAAAGAATACAAATTCCTAATATAAAAAAAAATACCTACTGAGGGTACAAGAACAAAAATATTAAGGCATTAAAATGCCTATGTCGTCTGCAAGCCAAGCAAAATAGCTCGTGGAAAATTGAGCTTTTATAATATGGCTAAATAATGAGCATTACTAAAACTATTTCATAGTTTGGCACAAACGTTGCGCTTTTCCTTGAGTGTCTAATGCAAGTATACACCTACCATGATAAAGATAAAGCCACCAAAAAAAGATTGCGGGGAATTTTTTGGTATGATAGTTTGAGCTTTTCACAAAACTTGACTAAGTTGCATCATGTACCTGTGCGTGTCATGTAATACTCAATTATTGTAACACACAATTTAATTACATGCAAGCCTGGAATGATTGAGCATCCCAACCTACCACTAAATTGCAACATCCATTTACTGGACTTATAAAAATATAATTTTTTTATTGTAAATAATATATAACATAGACACGAACATTCGTTGATACACAATCACAACTATGCACATGGATAATAGCACAGATTTAAAATATATACTATACAGATGATGCATCCCATACTGCAAAAACGTGACCATCTACGGAAGCTATTTGAGGAAGCTATTTTTAACTCACTTTATTCTCACTAGATGCCACTAGGTCCGTGACTAGGTGCTTATAGCAAGATTCGCGTAGACAGATTAAACTGATATTTGAAAATCCGATAGGTGGCGTAAAAACACAGCTATTAATTAATCACAGTTCTAAATAAGGACGGCAACAGCGCATTTATTGTTTATTCTTACGGCGCGTGCGCTTTGACAGAGCGGCAACGTGCGCGTTAGTGCGCTCTTCCGAATCCGATCCGACTAAAATGTAATTTCTCAAACCAAACATTTTGATAGGCATAGGTATCTATGTATATTTGACGCGCGCGTCGTGCGTGGCGTGTGTAGTATTGTGCAAATTTAATTGCAATTAAGAATTGATTAATTGTGACGTTGCAATTAAACAATGAATTTATTGTTGATTGTGAACCAATAACAAATGAATTTCCAGGTTTTTTAATTAAACTTTTATTAAATAAAACTATTACTCATTATTATTTCAAAAATATAGAATATTATATAGAATTGAGCAGTAAGCCGTTGGTTCCAGGTGGGGGTTATTAGAGGAGGCTCTTATTATATATTAATAAATATCCACTGATATACACACAGCGCCATCTTGCCGCAAGTTAAGCGTGAAGCCTGTATTATGTATGAGTTCTAAACATACTTATACACTTTTCTTGTAAATAATATAAAAGCCAGATATTTTGTGAACGAAAAGCATCTTATATGTAGGTATATAGCCGCAAGAGCGGTCTTGAATGGAAGCCATCAACGGCGACGATATATTTATCAAAGGACAAAGGATACAAACATAAGGACTTAAGCGCCGTGCAAGACGCGTCACTTACGCGTTTTCTTCAAAATACTTATTAGTGTTTTGAATCAATGGTCACTTATTCCACACTTGTAATGTTTTTGTTATATTTAGTTTTCGACACTATATTAAATTGCGTTTTTAATTTGCTAAGGAACTGATATAATTTATTTTTATCACTATCAATACCGGTGAACTGAATTTATTTTTGAAGACGGAAAGTAAAGGTAGGCTCTTCGTTCCAGCGTTAGGACGGTAACTTATTTATGCATATCAATATATATGCGGTACTACATATTATGCCAAAATAACAATGTTTAAAATTTTTGTCGGACTGTCAGTTTGTTCCGGGTAATCTGTGAAACGGCTTGACGTATTTGGACGGGACTTTTTTTGGCAGGTAGCTGATGTAATAAGGAAAAACAGGGGCTGCTTTTGAACCGACTTAAAAAAAGGAGGTTACTCGATTCGACCTTGGCAAAAAAACGGAACCCTTATAAATTCGTCAAGTCTGTCTGTCTGTCCGTCCGTATGTCATATCCTTTTTTCTCCGAAACTATAAGAACTACACTATTCAAACTTTGTAGATATATGTATTCTGTGAACCGCTATAAGGTTTTTACAAGAAACTTGAAAAAATATTAATATATTTTGGGGTTTCCATACAGTGAACTGAAAAAAAAATTTTTTTTCATCGACCCCCCCGTTTGGTGTATCAATGTGTATAGATCTTGAAAAATGGTATCGAGGTTTCTAATATCATTTTTATAACTTGAATATTTTGCGCGAGAGACATTTTCAAAGTTGAAAAAAGTGTGTTAGAAATTCGAGGAGGGCTCTAATTTCTAAACTATGGGGTTGATAAAATAAAAAATGATGTACATAACCATAAAATCTGACAATCAAATTTAGTTTAAGCGATTTCTGATGTGAAGTTTTTTTTATACGTCATAAATGGTGAACCACTATTTTCTCATAATAAAGCTGTAGTAGGTGCCTAAGTAAATAAATAATATTTTATTCTATGTAACTTACTGCTGCGGAACCCACCACTATGCGACTCGCGCTTGCCCAATTTTTTTACGTTTGTTCGCATATATCTTCGTCGTTTATGAACTGATTTTATGATTATTTTTTGTTGGAAAGAGGATAGTCCAGAGGTGGTTCCAAGATAAGGAAATAAGGGTTTGATGAGTGGTGACCAGAGAAATTGAACATTAAAAATCGACTCATATCAACTACTACTTCATGTAATCATGACAGATGTTTATTTGAGTGATTATTTTTATTAGGAATCCCTCATTCACTCACTTATTCTCAAAAATTTTCAGACAAAAAAATACAGACTTCAAACTGAAAATCTACAGAGATATGTTTAGCCAAATAGAAATGCTTAAATAATTCTTCATAATTTTTATGTCGGTGCCAAACAAACTACCTACCTATATTAAATTATAAAGCTGAAGAGTGCGTTTGGCTCCGACATCAAAATTATGAAAGAATTATTTAACCATTTCTATCTGGCTAAAATTTATTTTTAGTTTTAAATCGGTATTTTTTTTCCTCAAAGTTCAAAAAACGTAGCCAAGTCGTTTTTGTAGTTTTAACGATAAATTTAAGCAGAAGCAAGTTTTAAGAAGTACAAAAAAAGTAAGAATAAAATTTAAAACTTTTAGTTGAGTTGCGTTTAGTTCGACCCATCTAACATGCAATTTTATTTTGATTGCACTGCATATTTCATGTTTTTATTATTCCCATTTACAATTCATAAGTAGTCTTTTTATCAGTGTAATGAACACACACAAAAAGCAATTTGTTATTAAAACATTATAATAGAAAAGCTGATTCAACACATCTAATAACACATTAACTGTGATAAAATTAAACGCAGTTTGCTCGCTCAAAGTGTACACGTGCAAGCGCCATCTATTAACTTTTTTTTTTGTTGCTGCAACCGTGCTTTCGATAATTGTGGTGGTTCCTTTTACTGCCGTTACCGGTACTGTCGCAAATCTTTAAAAAACTTTTATTTATTAGTAAAAAATGTTTTTTATATGATTGTTGATTGAATTAAGGAAAATATAGATTTTAGGAATAATAATTATTTGATAATATTGCATTTTAAAGTGTAAGCAAGATAAACTGATACAAGTAACGCCATCTATCGAAACTTCGTAGGAAGCTCACGGACAATATTAGGCGATGGGACCCCGTGATAATAGTATAAACTATTACACAGAGCGGAGCATTATTTATTCCAATTTTGCACTAAGAGATTACATCTAAAATAAAAACTAAAGGAGATCCATTCTGCATTTCTGTTGAACACGTCCAACTGAAAGATAAAATAATTTTATGTAAGAAAATAGAAAAATGCTTAACGTCTAGATTCAACTTTCAATTTAGAAAACCGAAGATAGATACCAAGCGTTTTGTAAAAGTTAACCGGTGTTTCTGTATGAGACTATAAGAGAATTCACAATAAGAGAAAAGAAATCATCAATTTACATTTTTGTGATATATATTTTTTAATTTTAGCATACAGGGTTCTAATTATTATCAAGGTCCTGAAAAGCTTACCAATTCTTAACTAGTGGTAATATTTAAATTGGATTGTGAATTGCTATAAATTAAGCTATTACGGACGAAACGATGCGGATGCGGGTGCCCGGTTATTTCGCTCTGATTTAGGTCAATGTCAAATGTAGGTACCTACGAGTTTCACAATGAATGACGTTGGGCCGGTAGGTGCCTTATCTTAATTGTAATCTATATTTTAGCAAGAACTCTTTAAATTCGTTGTATTGAGGCCATGATATAGATAGACCATACTTGCCCAGTATCCTATGATAGGTAGTCTTGGATTGAGTTTACCACAAAACTAATAAATACAGAAAATTATTATATATTAATTCTGTGGAGTTTACCTTCTTTGAGTTTTAACATTTTAAAGTATTGTCTTATACACAGGATTGACTACAGATTTTTTATATTGATACAGAATAGACATCTTTTCAACCCTTTACTATTGCGTAATGCAACAAATGTTATTGACATCATATTTAGCCACGAGCTATTTTGCATAGCGTCGTGAACAAGATCACGTATGCATCGCATCGACCTGATATCATAGGCACATTACGAAGTCAGTGAGATAGATTAAACAGAAGGCAAAAAAAAGATGAATGAATTGTGTTAAGAAGGGCAGTGTAAAGGTGTTTGTGTGGATGATACAGATACTACAACCGACAGAAACGTATGATAGAAGAAGATAAGTAACTTCGCGATCACCAGTATAAGGGCACGCGACTGATGATGACTTACCATTGCTGTTCAACCGTCGGATAGAAGCCGGCGTGACCCATCCATACTTGTCGTGTGTCTTGACCAGCGACCGGAACGCTTCCTCCGCGCGGCGCCGCGAGAACTCCCGCGAGGGCCGTGGCGGCGCCCGCGCCACGCGACCCTGCCCCTTTACCACGGACGCGGCGAACTGCATCACCACCGCCTCCACTGTGTACGCGGACGCCCACGCGCGGTGTCAGCAGCTCCATACATATTGCACCTCCTGGTAGATGACACCATTAGCACATTGAAAAGATTTTAGACAATTCAGGTGGTAGACTCGTTTACTTAGTCGTCTTGTACCACCGCAGCGCCAGATATCTCCTGTGAAAGGAGTGTTGTGTACTTTTGTGTTTCGGGATGTGGACGGGGAGGAGCTAGTAATACCTCACATCTGGTGTCGGGGTAGAGCTGCATTGACGGAAAATAAAACTGTCCATCAGTTGTTGTTTCCTTCAATGCCGCTGTCATGGTCAGGCGTATCACTTACCATCAGGTGAGCGTCTTTGCTCTTATACTATAAATAAAAAAAGGTGAGACTAATAATTATCTGCGGCGTAGCGAGGCCTACCTGTTCGTACTTGCTGGATCAGTAGATATGTGCTGCGGTTCAAAATCGGGTATGTAGGAGCCACACAATACATCATACAATAAACATCCGTTAGATAACATTCAGTATGTTTTGATTGATGTAAGGTAAACATCGCCTGCCAATACCAACTCTTCCAGTGGCGTGTTGAAAAATCGCAACAGTAAGTACCTGAGAGAAGTACCTAGCTGCAAAAGCTAGTAGATAAGTACTAAGTAGTTAATTAATTCAACATCATCATCAGTTCATTTAACGAGGGGCACGCCCTACCGTACGCAGGTGTATATGCCTTAGTCGTCCTCGCGCAGTCCAGTGCGTATTGGCCGACTTTACGCACAACCTTTGAATCTCTACGCAGGCGTGCGCAGGTTTCGCAGTGTCGGATAACGTACATATAATTTCGAAAATTCGAAAATACATTGGTACGTGGCAGGATTCGTTCCTGCGTCCTCCCGGTAGGAAGGCAACAGTCCACGCCATTGAACCGACGCTTAAATATTTTGATCGTAACTTCTAAAATTCTCACTTAAAAGTTTATAGGTATTTACGTAGATATCTACTAAACAAACATTAATTCGAGTACACGGAAATGCAGTTTAGAGCGTGCATTTCCGTGTCAATATCAGTGTGAGGTGGTTCAGTAAACCGTAGCAGCATTTAACTTTAGCCTTTGTTTTAAAGCACTCTACGTAATCCGGCAGTCTTCTTTTAGAGCGGTTGATAATGGAATTGCGCTCATTAATACCTACACAGATATACCTACCCCTTTCTTAGCTAGCTCATAATTATTTATCTTTTTCCGTGATTAAGAGTTATTAATATATCACGGTCCATCCGGAGATCGTGAGTTTGAATCCATCCATGTTGAGCTAGTTTGGCGCCCGCTACCCATGGATGTCTAGTAGGTAAAACCAGGTCGGTAGGTACCTTTGGCGTTAGAAACTATATGAAGTATGCAGATTAGTGAGAATGTGCATCAAGAAGACATTTGTATCAGTTTTTTATGGCTCACCTTCCATGACGAAACCCTTTTCTATCCTGGGTTCAATGACCGCATGAACGGCGGCGCAAAGGGAAAGTTTTCAGGAATATGAGGTGCAGCAGTATATTCTGGATTTGCAGCTCACGTAGGTCGCCGCCAGCTCGCTCTCGGGGTCGATCTGGTGAAGTCGCACGTGCCACTCGAACAGATTGCGTTTACTAGTTCCACCTAAACAAAACATTAAATTCATCAGTACGTATGTGATGGGGGAGTGGATACCGCGTCAGATACATCTATCTATTCGTGTTGGCGGTGGCGCACTCAGTGCTCGCAAGCCCCTATGACTTTTATAATTGAGGTTATGACCCTAAATTGAATAAGGAAAAATCCAAAACTATCTCACGCCTGTCAGCGTGTCTCAGAATCTTTTGTGCATAAAACCAGGATCACGAGCATTACAAAAAAAATGAAAAATAACGAGGATCTTAGCAGGTGACGTTAGCTGCATCCTAAAAAAAGTGATCTTTTCGCTAAAGTCGAATCTTACTGTGAAAATTGGATCGGGTCTGCTGTCGTAGCCGCTGATCTCTTTGAGTTCCTTCATGAGACGGCGCGTGCGCACGGCGGCTGCCCGCTCGCGACCTCGCTCGCGCCCGCGGCTTTTTTCTTGCTGAGCCTGTGGCGCCCGGCTGGCTGGCAAACTGCTGCTGCCTCTGCCGGACTGACGCCGTCTCTGCAATGTTACACCTTGCCGATCAATAAAATTATTTTATTCATCAACACAAAGGACCATAAGCCGTTGGGCTAAGAGCCATTCTGCGCTCGCCATCCGCTGTCAATAACGAAAACTCATTCGAAAAAGAAAAGCCGTTGAAATAGAAAAAACAGAATGAACATAAATATTGTCACAGCAATTTCCTCTCTGTGTAGGATCGAACCTACAACTTTTTGTGCATCATCATATCATCAGCTCATTAAACGTCCCCACCGAGGGCACCCGTTTAGGGTGTATACCAAGGCCTTAGTTATCCCCAAGATGACGGAAAGATAAATAGACGTGTTTTTCTAAGTGAAGATAGTTGAACTCCCCACTTCCCTTAAATGGGGTGGAAAATTGTGTGAAGCAGTCCGCAATTTTTAAGGTACAATGCTGCTAATTTTATTGGTATACGGATTTTATGATCCTAACAAAAATGTTGCATCATTCTTTCCAGTAATCGGTCCCTAAAGCCTTTAAGAGGAGGTGGGGAAATCTTATATGCGACTTTTCGCAGTCTTCACAAGCTAGGAAGCTAAAATACTACCGCAGCGTAATAATATTTAGTCATGTCAACCGCTATGATACTTTTCTTCTAACGATATACTATCCGTACAATTTTATGTTACTCACATATTTTTAATCATCAAAATCGTGGCATTTATGTTAATGTTATGTTTAACAAGGCATCCATTACACTATTTCCTACATTTGATTTGCAAACTTACGTAACAGATATATTCGTACATGTACGAGCATAAAAGTGATATTTAGTAACCAGTAAAGGTAGCACCTGAATGCAATACCTTAAAGAGGGAATAATTTCGCAAAGGCTTACCTACTCGTTTCTCGGTGTTGACTTAAATAGCACTTTTGTTCAATTACCTACAGACCGAAAT
>PQWD01004638.1:0-12626 GCA_019425675.1 Leucinodes orbonalis | reverse complement strand
TTTTGAAGGTGACTTTTTAGCTTGCAGTTCCTGTCAGTGCTCTTACAAGGACCTGACCTTGGGTTTACTGAGCTGTAGCAATTCAGAGGTCCGCTTCTTCGAATAGGCTTTAAGCGCTTTGAGTGAGCTGCCTCTGGTGACTCTAGCCAGTAGGTTACAGAGTCTCTAGGAGCTTCCGTTTCTATTCATTTTTCCTCAGGCTTTCGAGGATGCCACAGACAGGTTCTACAGTCTCTTGGGTGGTGTTGGCCCCAGCCTTTGCGAGTTCATCAGCAATTTCGTTGCCAATGATGTCAGAATGACCTGCCGATACGTACCGCTTTGTTAACATCGCACTATGATGCTGGGTTCTCACTGAGTGTGATATCACGCGCCGCGCAGTGTCCCCACGCGGCCGCAGTGTGAACGGCTCAGCGTGGCGCGACTTGTGCTATCCGTTAAAAGCAGTTATTACACTTTACGATCTGCAGACTGTCTAAATGTCAAATAAACAAGGTCATATTATTGCTGGGGCCAAACTAATGTTTAACGTCTAACGCCCATCAATGCGATAATTTATTGAATCATGAATGAATAAAAGGAGAAGAAAAAGAAGATGGTGGATGATATAATTGCATCACACAAGCATGGTTTTTGCAGAACCTCAATAAACGCAATTACTCTCTCGTCACCCTTGGCTACGGAGGCCAAAGTATGTATTATTGTAAACGCCGTTGAAAAATAATCGCGTTTATGTGGTGGCTACACCTGACGTTAATGCCCATCAACGCGATAATAAATAGAATTACCCGTTAGTGTGGCCCTACCATTACTACAGATCGCAAGGTGTAATTACTGTTTTAGTCGTATCTTTAAAGGCGCACGCGGCGGGCGCTAAAAAATCAACACGGATGATGCCAAACCGTTAACACTGCGCGTGGCGCGTACGGGGCGTTCAAAATCAGGACGTGGGCGCGGCGTGTTATATAACACGTGTTGAGAAGCCAGTTTTACATATTCATCATTGACGACTCATTTGGTGTAATGGTTGAGACGTCGGCTACTACACCAAAGGTTACGGGTTCGATCCCTGTACGTTTGTATTTTGATCAGAATCTCCTTCAGATTTTGCGGCAATTTAGCAACTGTGCGGGATGGCCTGTGACCTTCAAAAAGGCCGTTCATTAATTTAACAATGATGATTGGTAGATAAAGTGGATTATATACCTGTTAAAATTATTTATATACCCGCTGACGGATATATCCAACAAAAACAATTGATTTTATATGGTTTCTAGAATCTAGTTAAAAAAGTTGTTAACACAGTTCCAAGAACTTACACGAATACCAGTCATCGACGATTGACTAAAGACACCCAAAAATTTTTTTGGCTTTTATAATTGTATCATGTCAGTTGTGGTGAGAAATTAATTTATATTGAAACTTAAAATGGTTTTGGCTGGTATAGGTAATTATATCATGTCGTTTGTAGTAAGAAATATATCTATATATTAATTAAAAAATGTATTCAAACTTACCTAGCGTACTCAACATTAGCGGACACATGGTATTTAGCTGCCGCGTCGAAGTCCTCCTCGGTCCTATTGACCGGCGGCTCCACGCCTTGCAGGGCCTCCCTCAGTCTCCAGTAGTGACAGTTGTAGTCCTCAGCGGGGTCGAACCCCGGAACACACCGTATCGGAACAGATCGAGCGTGTACGCGAACGTAAGAACGCTATTTTGTCGATACCCTGCAATACGAAGTTTATCAGTATGGGTGACGGGTAGGTTCGTGGACGCGTCCACGATTCGGACATTAAATTTCCCGATTTTTCAAAAATTTGTGTTTCAAATTCACAAAATTAAAAAGTTTTCATCTCTTCAATGTTTTCCGATTCGTAATCTGAAAAGAATTTATCCTGGTCAACCATATTGAATTGAACCAAGAGTTAGAAACCCTAAGTTTTTATAAATTTTTGTTGGCTCTCCCGATCTGAAACCTAATACCCGATTTTTTTTGATCTCATGTACCGATTTAAAACAAATCAGACCTGCAGCACAAGTGACGGGTGATAGGCGCAGGCAGTGTTGACGGAAAAGAATGCTATCTACTGTTATAAATTTCCTTCCGAAGATCCTACTTATTCCGAACCGGTGTAGAGTCACAAAAAAATACAATTGACGATTCAAAGCATCTGTAACAGATTTATTTCAATAAAGATTTTTTCTCTTTTCTTTCTTCAAACTGCGTCAGGCGTATCACTTGCCACCAAATTAGCGAACTAATGACCCGCTCACTTGAACAAAAAAAACTTAGCGAGCTTTCCGAAGCCGAATAAAATTACGAGTATTTATAAGATACCTAACATTTGTCTCGGGTGACGACTTCAATGTGAGTTGGAAAATAATATGTCCATCAGTTATTTGTATCAATCTATGCCGCTCTGTCATGGTCAGGCGTATGAATACCATCAGGTGAGCGTCTTGACCATCCTGTTCACTTGGTAACATAAGCCAAGTCCATCATATTTAGACACTGGCAAGAGCTGTAATCAGAAGGTTACCATTTTGTATAGCTGATTTATTTCCGTCTGTTCTCTTCTGCATCTCCATTAATGAGACCGATATGTCGCAAGTGCTTGGAGACGCTACCGAAGGCTATCGTGTCACCGATGCGCTCGGGAAACCTGAAAATAATATATATTTCGCTTTGGTAAAGAATTATGAAACATAGATAGTGAAGAATTATTGACAATAAAAGTATGTAACGAATTCTGTTCTTTAATTAATAGTTCAAAGAAGATGTTTTTAAATATATTTACAATGTTTCCAAAAAATTAAAAACACAAAGTGCAGGTTAAGTATAAAACAGGAAACACCAAGATTATTTTTCCCATATATCAAATGTGCAAAGACAGATTTTGATTTTTCTTATTGAAAGTTTAATAAAAAAAAATCGCTAGTAAATTACACATCGACCTTTGGAAAGAGACAACCAGCTATTTTCAGCTTTATACGTGTTACCATATATTACCAACCGATAATATCTTGTGCACAAAATTAAGCATTTTTTTTTCGAATGTCTACTGCTGTTGGCCGCAGATGGCCTTTACAGCTTGACCGGGCATTTTTTTATCTCTTTACAGATAAATCGCTATATGACTGACTAATGTCAGCCTGGAATTCTAATATATCTTAAAAAAAGCGATTTTAAGATTTACTGTCAATTTTAAGCGGCCAATGAATACAAAGTATTGTAATTCTGACATAGGGCAAACAGAAACTAATACTTAAGTGTACAGATTCCATTTAAATTGGGAACACAGATGAAGAAAATGCAACAATTTAAATTGAAGTTGATGTAAACTATACACCATCGTTTAGTAACCCCAGAGACAAAATCAATCACCTGGATTAGCGCCCTCGCGGAATACAAACGGTTGATTCCTGTACTGCAAATAATATTGCACATGACCCATCTCATGGTGTACAGTCCTCAGATGCTCCCCAGTCACCATCGTACACATTTTGATCCTGTTCCCAAACAAAACTGTTAATGCTAACATATTACCTGGATTCGCTCCATCCCTGAATATCACCGGTTGGTTTTATACTGTAGAAGTATTGTACGTGGCCCATTTCATGGTGTGTCGTTTGGAAATATTCAAATCAACATTGGTGCACTGTTGATCCTTCAAAATTAAAGCCGAAAATGTGTTAGGTGAATTTGAATAAGTGCTTATAAAATACATGTAATATTTCCATCAACATAATATCGGAAGTGAAAGGAACAGAAATTATCATGTAGAAGCAACGAGAGCTCATAACTATGGTGAAAATAAAATAATTTAAGGTATAATTTCTGACAAGAAATATATAGAGATATAGATAACTGCTTCAAAATTTAGTAGCAAGATTTTAAGTAAATAATTTAACATACATTGCAAGTTAAATAAAAGCTCAAGTTTGCAAATAGATAAAGTGAACTTATGAAATAATATAGAAGTAGCAAAGAGTAATACCAGACCAAAGCGAAATTAGAAAAGCATACATATTAAAATTTAAGGATACAATTTTTCAATTCTAAAAACACAATAATGGACTTTCCCAAAAACGCTTCATACAAATGGCTACCTAGTTATGACGTCACGCCTTAGTAATTCGTGTGCATAGTTTGTGAATTTTGTACTACAACTATATTAAATGTTGCGTTTATTCAAATGGTATAATAGCAAAAGTTGCTTTAAGTTATATGTGTTATCCTTTTGTTTACAATTTTTTGACAATTAATGTACTTTAAAAATGGACTTGCCCACCCATCTTTGAAGACTAATAAAATTCATAAAACATGAGTTTTCGAGCTGAGAGTAAGCACATCGTTATTTTTAACCCAGATTTGTAATAATATAAAATAGTTCTTACGATTCCAGGACCTGGTCATCATGCCTATTCCTGACTAATAAAAGATGATTTAGTTAAGAAAAAAAGATACCATGCGACACACAAATCTGCGAACTTTGAAAACTTTCAAAATACAAATTACGTAGTATGTAATCAAATTTATTTTATTTTTGAAATTATATTGTTTAGTATTCTAATGTATTATATTTTTTATTAAGCATAATTAAATTTACTAATGTTTTCTAATTGTAATTAATATTGATCCTCGTTAGTCGAAATATATTTAATGTTATTCATGCATATGCAATGTTTTGCAAATGCAATAGCATGAACTGGAGCGGCATTGTCTTATTGACAAGCTCCTTAATAAAGAAAAAAAAATAGCATGAACAAAGTCATTTAAAATCAGAGAAGCAAACACTAAAGCAAGATCATGAATGCCATACCTGAAATCTTCACCATCGAAAAAGTCCCAAGCCGAAGCGTGACATACGATTTCTCTATCATTCGGCTTCACAATGATGGAGTTCTTCCAAAACTTCTCCGGCATGGCCGTCAAGTTCAACGACCTGAAAAACTCGTCCGACATTTGGAACATCTTTAGAGCCGTGTAATTCTGAGCCTTCATGTTTTGGGTGATGTCGATCTCCTTTTTGTCGGGGGTATGGGCGCGTGAAGGATTCTATGTTGTTCCACGTTTGTGCCCACATGTTACCTGGTGAATACAAAGGATTTTTATTTCGTGGGTGAGCAAACGACGGTTCATCTGAGGGACCTACCCATGGACACTCTCAACCTAAAGGAGCTTCGAGTGTGATGCCCCCCGTTGAAAAGGTAGAAGGGAATAGAAAAATTGATAGTGGAAAGGGGAGTTTGTGCCTCCGAAAGCAGTCTGCCGTGAGCCCATAGTATCACTCCGGTCGAGCCGGCCCATTCGTGTCGAAGTGAGCCCACACTTAAAATGCACAATTAATGCTGCATTCTTAATACATTATTAGTTTCGAAGCAGTGAAATATTGAATCAACGTTCCGAGCAGATTCTTTCTTCTAGTAGATTCATTAACTTCTTTTATTTGGCTACTAATACGTGTCTTGTGAATTCATGATGGAACAAATAAATTTTGAGTTTGAATTTTAGCCCTTGGGCCAAAATTTTATAAACTTATTTTAAACTAGGAGAATTTTGGCTAAAATCTTATTATAAGTAAATTAAGAGAAAATGTTAACGGTATATACCAAATAAATGAGCAGGCACAGGTCCCTTGGCTGAGACAACGTGATCGCCGTACTTGTCCCTCAGTCTTTTCCTTACATACGCGTGCAACTGTTGGTACAGAGGTTTAACATCGTCCCAGAGCTTGGCTAACTGTTCCTCGAAGTCGGAAACCTCGTAATCGGCTTGCCACCAGTCGGCGACATCTTTGTAATCTGCAATTAACAGTGACTTTATTAACGTGCGATCGTCACAGCTAATTATTAGCTTAGTATGCTAAGTGTACGAGTATGTGGGCGTCTGTTTGTTTGTCCGTCTTTCATGGAAAAACTGAGCGCCGATTTAACGTAATTTTCGGGTGGAGATATCTGAATGTATGGAGCCTACTTTTTGTCGCTTTCTGAGTCGCTTTGAAAATTGTGCAAATTAATGCAGATTCTATTATATAAACAATTACTAATCAGGAAAGGGTTTGTTTATTGTGTATTTCAAGCCACCAGCATATATCGTCTGACAAATCTGATTTTTAATTTTAGTTCCTGTCTCTATAAAATAAAATTAAGTTTTTAATTTGTCTTCATATATCGAATGTATTGTTTGGATTATTTTTTGGTTTAGTTACCGAATAGAGTCTATTGATGAGGGTGAAGACCTGGTGACCATACAGACGACTAATTTTACATGCTCCAGTAATTAAAATAATAAAAAAAACCTTGTGGATTATTATTTTGTTGACTATTCAAAGTTTAAGTTCAAAAAGCATAATTATTTTGAAAAATATAAATAAAACAAAACAATAGGCTCACCATTAAGTTTGGCCGCTTCATTATACAGCTGCACGTACTGAGTGAAATTGGTGCGAGCTTTCGATCCAGCCGCCTTGTGCCATTCCACCCAGAGGTGCTTCAGCTCCTCAGGGTCTTGGCTGCTGGCGAACTCTTGTGTTATATCTGTAAGTTACAATATTACAATTAAACAACTTACCATAAATAAACGAATGGTCGAGAACGTACGAGTATGTTTCGGTGTAGGTGTTCACAATGTATGTTAAAAAAATTAAAAAGACAAACCACAACCAAAAAGTCCACAGCTAAGCATAAGGCCTTGGAGTCCGTATTTAAACACGGGCCTTATACTTTTATTGTACAAGCTGTTACAGCTTCTATACCATGGGAACTAACAACGAAATTTGGTTTGATCGACATCCTCGTAGTAGTTTTTTATACGCCATAAACGGTGAACCACTATTTTCGCATAATTTATAGATAAATAATAAATATTTTACTATACGAGTATGTTCGGAACCATTCTGGGCGAATCCGACTCGAACTTGGCCAATTTAAATTTGTTGCAATTCCCATAATACAGGTTCCATGCTTAACCCATTGAACGCCGGGAATCCAGACACAATAGAAAATCTACTGGTTTAATCCATATAAAATAATGAGAGTAGAGAGAAAGCCAATAAAACTTACCAGGCTCCAAAGCCAAATCGCATTTGCTGCGATCTTTGTACGAGCAAATCTTCGCCGTCGCATAGTTGGCTTCCATGCCCGACACTGTTCTCATAAGCTGCTTGTACTTATCATCGGGTAGCGCAGCCACACCCAGCTCGCTGTACTTCTTGAACATCCTCTTGAGCGTGTTGTCTTGAAAACCCTGCCATTTGTACATCTTCGTGTCCTCCCACGCAGATTTTTCTTGTTTTGATAGTTCTAGTCCTAATTGTATCTGGAATTTAGAGTATAATATTAAAAAAATGTTTTCTTATAAAGTGAACAGGACTATCAGTTTGCTCACCTGTGGTAAGTGATACGCCTGACCATAACAGATGCAGTGTTAAGGGAAATTAATGAAGTAATTTCTCCAACAATGCGCTGCGCCGTCACTTGAAACGACAGATGTTAGGTCTCTTATCGGTAATATTACTAGCTACAGTGCCCTCATCCCGAAACACAGATGTGCGAAACACTTCTGTTTGACGGGACGATAGCTGATCGGTGGGTGTTAACGACAATCTAAGATAGAAGCTTAGCGTAAACATCCGAAGCACAGAAGCATATTTATTTCCAGACAATCAGGTGGACATCGGTGGCTCAATGGACGTCGGTGACTCAATGGTGTGGACTGTCACCTTCCTACCGGGAGGGCTGAAATTCAAATCCCGATATGTACCAATGTGTTTTCGAATTTTCGAAAATATATGTACGTTATCCGACGCTCTTACGGTGAAGGAAAACATCGTGAGGAAACCTTCATGCACGCCTGCGAAGAGATTCGAAGGTTGTGTGTGAAGTCGTCCAATCCGCACTGGGCCCGCGTGGGCGACTAAGGCCTAATCACCGTATTACGGTAGGCTCGTGCCCTCGGTGGGGACGTTTAATGAGCTGATGATGATGAATCGGTAATTCAGCCTGTGATGTCCAACCAAAATTCGGTAAAATCCCCAAAGCGACTCTTGATGCGGCTTCCCCGCGGGATCTGAAACCACGGCCCCCGGAACACGCAAACAATTAACTAACTCGTCTGACTGCGGAGACTGCGGAGTGCAGTGAGTTTCAGTACATCAATGATCGCCATCATCAGCTTATATACGTCCCCACCGAGGGGCACAAGCCTACTTGTAAGGTGTCTTACCGGCCCAGCGGACGAATTCCCGCACAACCTCTCGAATCCTCTTCACAGGGCGCAGGTTTCCTCACGATGTTTTCCCTCGCCGTAAGAGCGTCGAATAAACGTTCAAAATTTGGAAAATTCGAAAAGACATTAGTACGGATTTGAACCTCCTCCGATCGGAAGGCAACAGTCCACACCAATGGGCCACTGACGCTCTGATTGAACTTTATATACATAAAGTATTCAGTACGTCATACGCTCTGTAATAATCTATAGATACCATAAAGAAAACAGTTACACATAACTATATGTTCCCGTTCGGGTCAGTGAGTGATAACCGGGCATTCTCTATATTGTACATATAGTTTATGATATAACATACGATGATAGTAGTTATACAGTAGTGATTACTCGGCAAGTTACGTCATGTCTAACGTCAACGATTCGCCGCAACGCTTAAAAACAAAAAATCTTTGAACAATGCGTCCTACCCGTGCTAACATACGCAGTTAACATCTGTTGTCTCGGGTGACAGGACCGACAGACACTGACGGAAAGGAACAGGAGTGAACAGAACGGTCACCTGACAGATGCAGTATTAAAGGAATTAAACTGTAGTTGTAGTCATAATTTTCCGTCAACACTGCCTCCGCCCGTCACCCGAGACGACCAGTCCTGGATTAACCCTTAAGCAAATTAAGCACTAGCTTAGGGCCCCACGTCCAGGGGGGCCCCCGACGAAGCACTAAAAAAATGAACAGAAGGTTTACTGGGAAATCATCATCAGTGAATGCCCGAAAAAGCCGCAAGGCGCATTTTTTTTGTAAATAATTAAATATAGGTACTTAAGTTTTTGTTTTTGTGGCACCTACTCCACTTCCAAGGTACGTAATAATTTCATGCAAAATCGACTTGCGTTTTTTTCGCAGTGCGCGGATTCGAGTATGTTACTCTTGTTTTTTTAATCGTGTAGATTTTTTAAGACAATTCTTGTTCTTTTTCTTAGCGAGTGGACTGACCTCACACAAGTCCCTGTTCAGTTTTGAAACCGCTTCACGGCCTTTGACGCGGTTTTTGATTAACGACAATTCGAAGGCGGCCGGGACCGACGGCTAAACGTGCCCTCCGAAGCACGGAATCGTCTTTCTTTTAGGAGAAACAGGTGATATAGCCTGCAATTTCCTAACCTAACTGACAAAACTAACACTCACAAAGTGAAAAATCATTACCTATGTTGTCAACTACTGCGCTATGCTACTAATTCCTGTTGACATACTGACAGGGGGGCCCCACAAGTGTGGATTGCTTGGGGCCCCGAGTAGTCTTAATCCGGCACTGGAGACGACAGATGATGGTTCTCATACCTGATAATTTTACTAGCTACAGTGCAATCATCCCGAAATACAGAAGTGCATAGCACTCCTATTTCACGGGACGATATCTGGCACTGCTTTGGTACCTAACTAGACGACTCAGTGCCGAGTCTACCAACCAGTAAGCTTGTAAAAAAGCGGACAAGCTTTTTTTATTATTATTTCATAGGTGTATAAGACGGTCATGACGCTCAACTGATGTTAAGTGATACGCTTGACCAAGACAGAACGGTATTGAAAGACACCAACATCTGATAGATAGTTATTATTCCTCCATTAATGCCGCACTGCGCCCGACACCCAAAACCGCTAGCTCGCTTAACCCCTTTTTAGTCAAAGCACGGCTGCAAATTCCACCAAAAACATACCCATTTCTCCTCATTCTCCTTGGTGATGTTCGCCGTGTACTCCCACTCTGAGAGGCTGGCTCTGTTCTTCCTGATGCCGTTTGCGATGTCCAGCTGCTGGATGTACTCCCGGCCTTCCTGCTCCAGAGCTTCCAGCTCGGGATCCCGGCCTTGAGTGGCAACCACGAAGACTGCCACAATAGCTGCTACCAACACCGCCCCGCCGCCTATCTTTAGCATTGTCTGTAATACAAACATAAATAAATATAAGTCATCAGTATATATACAATGATGTATAAAAATTATGGATTCATGATATGCTAAGAAAACAATCGAAAAAAGTGTTCCGAATGCAGTGACAGCACACACACACATTTCTAATGAGCGTACATTTACCTAAACAAAAGATTACAAACTGTACTTTCTTCGGCGGTTCATTTTTGAGGCACGGATGGCATATCTACCTCTATATATACAGAATACCATTCGGTATTACCCGTGTAATAAGATTTTATTCCCCCGCAGTACAGCGTAACCTAAATGCGCGCAGTTCACGCAACGCGCGGCGGCCGCTGCGGGGTAGAACATTCATTGCTTTATTTTTCTTAAAAGTATTTTTTAAAACAAAAGTAGCCTTTGTTTTTCCTTGTTACATCAGCTACCTGCCAAAAAAGTCCCGTACAAATTAATCCAGTCGTTTCAGAGAGTACCCAGAACAAACAGACAGATAGATAGATTTACAATCGCTTCGCGGACCATTTGGAATGCCTCCAGGGACCATCGTTGGTCCCCCTTATTCCCTATTCTCCTATTCGCGGACCACCGGTAAAGTACCACTGGACTATAGCATCCCACTGCAAGTACTTTTTACTTCATTGACTGCAAGGCACAAAGTAATTATACAAAGTACATTCAGCTGTCAAATATTTACCGTAGCAAATATTATTAGTTCTAAATAATGATTCCTAAAACACTAGAAATAGATAAGCATACATATAATATTAATTAAACTTCTATAAAACTTTCACTTCCTTCATGTGTCATGATGACATTTATCACCTTTTTACATATGGACCATAGTAATATGAATAAAGATATGGACAGTTTTAAACTTAAAAATATTACTAGAGCAAAATTTTAATATTGAGACCGATTAGGACTCAATAATTATTGATCCTTTTAGCGTATTGTAAAATAATCGGAATTGAGACCATTGTTGGATCGCTGCATTCAGAAGAATTAAAATAAAGATACTCATTGAAACCCAAACCAGTGGCTTTTTTGACACTCATAAAAACATCTAGCCCCAAGTTAAGCGTGAAGCTTAAATTACGGGTACTAAACAATAAACTATTGGTAATCATACTTTGTTTTGTAAATACATATAGTATACATAGAAACCACCCAGACCAATACAAACAAATATGTTCATGCAAATGTTATGTACTGCCCGGGATCGAACCTGGAACTCTAAATGTATTGCCGACGTCTCAACCATTACACCAAAGGGGTCGTCATTAAGATATCTCACACACCATGAGAGACCGAGCGCATCGAGGCGCGACCTGCAAGGACGTCCAAGCCTCTCATCGTCAGCCATCTTAGTTTTTGTTTCATAGGTAATCTTATACGTGCTATACACTACTAGCGAAGTTGCGAGGTTAGACGAATACGATAGTGTAGTGCACTTCGGCTTACTTCGTCTTGATCGAGGTAAGACGAATACGATAGTGTGGTGGTACTTCGACTTACTTCGTCTGACTTTGCCTCGCCTCCGTCGACTTCCATTTGTTGTCGGTTTTTGGATCGAGTTTATTTATTTATAGGTATGCCAACAGTACATATACTTAACTATGAATATCACAAATATTTGAATTAATGTTCTAGTACATGCACCAATTACAGGCATACACAGCATTCTTTAGTAACAAAGAGCAACAAGAAGATAACAAATAAATATTTAATATAAAAATAAAACTATGGGAACTAAGACTGCTTAGCAGGTAAGCTTTTGTGGTTCGGCCCAAACGATGGCCCATCGGACATCGTGCCCGGCGTGCCCTTCCAGCTGCACGCGGGAGGACCTAATGACAGCGTCGGATAATGCTGTCGCTGTTGCTGTTCTGGGCCGCTAAAATTGGAATGTGTGTTTGCCTTCGACACGCTAAGAAGAAGGTAAGCTTAGCAGTTCTCTTTTGAATTTCTGGTAGGAGTTAAATAATATTTTTTTGAGTTAAAGGGTTTGAAGTTGTACGAAGTTAGTTCAAGAAGTATCTCTCTACACTACTCGAACTTCGCGAGTAGTATATATAGCACGCATTAGTTTTTGTCCTATAGTTTAATGAAGATGGATTTCGCACGGATGTTGGGAGTAATTATGATTGCCATTTAATTACTACAGTGATGCATATGGTGTATGAGTCATGATCAACTAACTGGTTCTAATTATGAATTATGTAGCACGCAATATATTTTTTATCATAAGTAAACGGACGGTCAGCTCGCTCACCTAGTGGTAAGTGATACGCCTGACCATGACGGAAGCAGTGTTCAAGGAATTTAATAAAAGTAGGTATTTTTTTTCGCCAGCACTGCCCTGCGCCCGTCATTCGAGATAACAGATATTAAGTCTCTTACTCGTATACACAATAGTTTTACATAATCTGGCTTTCTATGTATGTATTTACCTATCATTAC
>PQWD01004637.1:0-17674 GCA_019425675.1 Leucinodes orbonalis | reverse complement strand
GCTCACCAAGTTGCTCAACGATTGTCTGCCTTTGGAGGTATTTCAAAATGACATTAATTCGGTTTAGGCCCGAGGAAGGCATTATTTGGCATGTTCCCAATCCTTTTACACTTGCGGCTTGTGGGTTAGGTACACACAAACATCTTTTAGCGCCCTGCGTGTACTTTATAATAATATGTTTCGGGTGTTGTTGGGACTACCGAGATATTGCTGTGTGTCCGGCATGTTTGCCGACGCACACGTAGACGGCTTCCATGTGGTTGTTAGGAAAAAGATTATGTCCATTAGGAACAGAATGCTTGGCAGTCCCAATAGCGTTCTTAGGGTCCTAACATCAAAGTTGGACAGTGTCCTACTAAGGCACCGGATAACCGCCCTTATTAACCCAAATGCGGGATGTATTTATTATGTTAAATAATTTAATGTTTTTGCTTAATGTTGTATTTACTAATATATTATATAAGAATTTTGTAACTAACCAATGGATCCATGTGTCTGAATAAATAAATATTATTATTATTAGTAAAGATAAAGATAATTTATTTGTCTGAACATGTGTTAACATTAGGTGTAATACATAAAATAAGTTCCAACGTGTCATACCAGATGGTGTACAAAGGCTTTGTTTATACAATTATAATTAGTAATATAGCCTATCATGCAGAATAATTAATAACAAATTAAATATGCATTTCCATAAATCAATCTTAAAAAAATATTAGAATTTGTCATTTAAATAATAAATAAATATCCACTGACATTCACACAGCGCCATCTAGCCCCAAATTAAGCGTTAAGCCTGTATTATGGGTACTAAACAACGGATAAACATACATACAGACATGTTCATGCACACAAATGTTTGTATTGCCCGGGGATCGAACCCAGAACCCTTGGTATTGCGGCTGACCTCTCATCCGCAACACCAAATAGGTCGTCAAAATCGTCAAAATTTAGAAATTCTGTCAAATTGTAATAACATTTCTTTATTAATAATTGTTTAAATTTAATTTTAAATTCATTTAATTGTAATCGTTTTAATGTCATGTATTTTATTATAAATTTTTTGGTTCCATACATATATCATTTTACTCATAAGAGCTGTGTTTGACGCTGGCATACGTAGTCTTATGTCATCTCGTCTATTTCGGCTAACAACATCTGATAGACGCATAAACAATGTAGGGTTGGCTTTTACAAACAATGCAACTTCCAGAATATATAAGGACGGAAGTGTTTGAAGTTGATATTTTTAGAAATAAGGTTTACAGCTATTCAATTTTTTAGTCCAAACATGGCTCTTAGGCACCGCTTTTGCATTTTATATATTATATCCTTGTCGGTAGAGTTTCCCCAGAAAATAATGCCATATCTCAAAACTGATGCTACCACAGACATCCGAATATACAATTTGACTGTACAAGCCGCCAAGTTTATAGGCAGTCCCAGTGTCGCAATTTCTTTTCGGTTCTTACCTGTGAAAAGTTATTATATTTCTTCATAAATTTACTGATTCATTGCGATGATGGCATGTTGCAATTGCACAGGATGGTATTTCGGAAAACAACGGTAATTTCTTCTAATATTCGTGCGTGTTGACTCGTCTCACAGAGCGTAAACTGGCAGCCAGTGTATGCTCGTTGAGCTTACAGTTGTCGCACTTTAAACGCGGCTTGTCCCATCTCCTGTATTGGGAAATCTGTGGATGCTACTACACCATGGTACGCTAATATCAAAGTATCTATATAGTGAATGTCAAATGAAGCTAAGTTAGTTTTGTTATTGTTAGTGTTGTTTTGAGCATTTTAAAATCAATATACTTATCGAGATTATGACAAATAGGGCAATACTACCAGTCTATAGTTTACTAGCTGTTCCTTGTGACTATTCAAATGAAGCTACGTTAGTCAGTGGCGTGCACGCGTTTATGAATAGGGTGTGCAAAGTGAGTGACAATAATCGCAAGAACAATAAATAATTTAAATTTTTGTAGAATTGAAGCATTCAATTTGAATGATGTTGATGACGGCATGATCGCCTATGGTTTCAAATCTGTACAGGAAAATGGGCGAATACGTGGGAATCATTTAATATGTTGGGTGATTTTCCGGGTTGTCCGGACGCACAGGGTATGCACTGCTTATTTGCATATATGGCGTGCACGCCACTGACGTTAGTATTGTTTTTGGCGTTTTACAATTATTATACTTATCGAGAATAAGAGAAATAGGGCAAGACTACCATTGTATAGTTTACTAGCTGTTCCTCGCGGTATTACCCGCGGTTTAAGGCCCGTATTCTAGAACGAGACTCAAGCGTTGATCTTTACTTGGATATTTTTAAAAAGGGATTGCGCTTTTTATCCGATTATATTCCCCACAGTAGAACATAACATTGCTTAATTTTTTATGTTATACAAATTATTTTCTAAAATAAAAATGGTTAGATAATTTTTTTATTAATAGTATGTTTCTCATTATGATACCATAAGCTTTACGCTTAACTCGGGACTAGATAACGTTGTGTCAGTTAATATTTATTGTTTCCGATAAAATTCCCCTTCTTCACACATTTTCACTTCAGCACATTTTAACATATGGATATTTGCTTACAGAGTCATTTAGACCATAGACTGCACGACCACATCAACGCGGAGATCGTGACCAAGACCATAGAGAACAAACAAGACGCGGTGGACTACCTCACGTGGACATTCCTGTACCGAAGGCTCACACAGAATCCCAACTACTACAATCTACAAGGAGTCACGCATAGGTAAGCGATATTATTATAATCCATTGAAAACCTAGAATCCAGACACACTGGATATTGAAAACCTGGAATCCAGACACAATCAAAATCTTTTATATTACAAAGTAAACAGGACGGTCAGGACACTCACCTGATGGTAAGTTATACGCCTGACTTTGACAGAGCGGCATTGGAAGAAACCAACAACAGATAAATAGTTATAATTCTACGTCAATGCCGCACTGCGCCCGTCACCCGAGACGACAGATGTTAGGTCTTATACCCGGCAATTTCACTAGCTACAGTGCCCTCATCCCAAAGAAACACAGAAGTGCATACCTCTCGTATTTGACGGGACGTCATCTGGCACTGCGGTGGTATCTACCTAGATGACTCAGTACCGAGTCTACCACCTAGTGGACGATATCTGGCACTGCGGTGGTACCTACCTAGACGACTCAGTACCGAGTCTACCACCTAGTGGACGATATCTGGCACTGCGGTGGTACCTACCTAGACGACTCAGTACCCAGTCTACCACCTAGTGGACGATATCTGGCACTGCGGTGGTACCTACCTAGACGACTCAGTACCGAGTCTACCACCTAGTGGACGATATCTGGCACTGCGGTGGTACCTACCTAGACGACTCAGTACCGAGTCTACCACCTAGTGGACGATATCTGGCACTGCGGTGTTACCTAGACGACTCAGTACCGAGTCTACCACCTAGTGGACGATATCTGGCACTGCGGTGGTACCTACCTAGACGACTCAGTACCGAGTCTACCACCTAGTGGACGATATCTGGCACTGCGGTGGTACCTACCTAGACGACTCAGTACCGAGTCTACCACCAAGTTGTTCACCTATATCAGTGAAATAATATGTGTTTGTCAGGCATCTGTCGGACCACCTGTCGGAGTTGGTGGAGACGACGCTCTCAGACCTGGAACAGTCCAAGTGTATCGCGATCGAGGACGAGATGGACGTGCAGCCATTGAATCTTGGCATGATCGCGTCCTACTACTACATCAATTACACCACTATTGGTAAGTGGGGAGGTTGTCTGAACTTGTGATGTGCTCTTATACTGACTGATGGTGTAATGAAACGCCGGCTGGTATACTTAGGATTCCGGGTTGGATCCCCGGGCAGTAAAAACGTATGCATGAACATGTGTGTTTGTATTGGTCAGGGTGTTTCTGTGTATGTATTTAAATAGTATATAAGTATGTTAATACATTGTTTAGTACACATGTTACAGGCTAAATGCTTTGTTTGGGACTAGATGGCGCTGTGTGTTAGTTGATATTTATTTTTACTAGCTGTTCCCCGCGGCATTACTCGCAATACCATAAGATATTCTCCCGCAGTTAAACATGACCTAAAAAGCGCACAGCACACGGCAAAACACGGCTTTGTTTATCTGAAATTAAAAGTTTTTTCTTAGATAAAAGTAGTTTTTTGTTTTTCCTTATTACATCAGCGGCCTGCCAAAAAAGGTCCCTTCCAAATCCATCCAGTCGTTTCAGAGATAACCCGGAACAAACGGACACAAAAATATTTTAAAATTTTTTATTTGACATTATGTACCGTATATATATTTCATATGCATGAAGAAAAAATGCTTATATTTTTTTCAATATTACAAACAGATAATTAAATTTTATATATATGTAACAGATTTATTCATATTCATTTATTGCGCATGTTGGTTAACAATGGTCTTATAATATTAGTACAGGTTCTTTAACCTGTCAGGGCATTGCAACATTTGTTGGCTATTTAAAACTAAGGCTTCAGTTTCAGAGCGCCGTATACCTTTAACATTCAATATAATTATATTAATTAAGCATAATATAAGTTTATTTCGCTTACAGAATTATTCAGCCTGTCGCTAACTAGCAAGACAAAGATCCGCGGCCTCCTAGAGATCATATCGTCGGCGGCGGAGTTCTCTGACCTCTGCATCAGGCATCGCGAAGAGAACATCATCAAGGCACTGGCTGCTAAGTGAGTCATTATTTTATAGCGCCATTAGCTGACTCGGCGAAATATCGTGTTACCTTTGGCTGAACTAATTTTTAAAACATTTAATTTATGAACGAACGCGTAAACGTTTCTGAACGCATGTCAACTATTACGTATAGTGTTTGACAGGATGGACAATAAATATTTGACAGGTACGAAACAAAGTTAACATTTAGAAAAAATGATTCATCTTTTATAATTATGTTTTTGTCAAGTTTTCATTAATTTTTAAGATGTGTACTGTGCTATTCGGGGCGGGAACAAATTCAACGAACCAAACACCATGGAAATTGGTCTAGCCTATCTCGAGTTATAAGTGTTGTAAACCCGAATTTGTTTTATATATATAGATTAGATAGAAATTAGTGAAAATCGTGAGGAAACCGCGCACTCCTGCGTAGAGATTCAAAGGTCGTGCATGAAGTCTATACACAATTTACGGGTAGGCTCGTGCCCCTCGGTGGGGACGTATAATGAGCAGGCAGATCGCGTTATTTGAAAACGAAACGTTTCGATTATAATATGGGGTTAGTTACGATATCCTTCCGATCCTGTAACCGCTTGAAGCAGCATATGTATCAGAGAGCTCTTATTATACTATTTATTCTATCTTATTAATGAACGCGGGCGATATCACCCTTTTTAGGGTTCCGTAGCCAAATGGCAAAAAACGGAACCCGTATAGATTCGTCAAGTCTGTCTGTCCGTCTATAAGTTAAAAGCTTTAATTAAAACTAACTTGTTGAAAAAAAGGATACACAGTAGATGAATATTTAGCAGACAAAATTTTGTGGTGTTAGTCTGCCTGCATTGTGTTCCAGGAGCAGACGCATATAATTGAATTGTATAAATTTGTTATTTGACCAAACTCTGTAAAACCAAGTATTGAAAAGAGTAACCCACGAGTTTCTTGCCGGGATCTTCTCGTTGGATGGCAGCCTTCCGAACCGGTGGTAGAGTCATAAGATTTAATAAAAAAATTATATACTGTTTTGACGATTCAAAAGTATCTGTAAAAATTTATTTGAATAAAGCATTTTTCAATTTCAATTTCGTCCGTCCGTCCGAATAATACAACCCCTTTTTTCTCCGAAACTTTAAGCACTACACTATTCAAACTTTGTGAGTTGACAACTAAGGCTACAGTTAAGTAAGTAAGGCTACAGTCTGTGAACCGCTATTAGGTTTTGACAAGAAACTTGAAAAAATAATAATACATTGAACTGAAACTCCATTTTTTTTTTCACTAAAGTCTATGCTCCTTCGACCGGGTAATAGTTGACATTTCCGATATTCGGTATTGCCATAAGTTTAAGGTTCAATTTCGTCTGATCTAGCTATCAAATGATTAGCGCGATATGAATTTGACCAAAAAGTTGTATTTCGGTTTAAGTTACGTTATAGCTGTCAAAATTTAGCGCGATCGACCTGCTGACAATGATGAAGTAGAAATGTGTTAAAAATGTGAGAGCGTCGGTGGCTCATTCGTGTGGACTGTTGCCATCCAATCTGAAAGGTGCAGGTTCAAATCCCGCCACGTACCAATGTAATTTCGAATTTTCGTAATTATAGGTACGTTAGCGTAGCGTAGGTCGCCCTCCGGCCCGATGGACCGACACTTGCGGGCGGTCGCTGGTGGAGCCTAGATGAGAAAAGCGGAGGACCGGGATGTCTGGCGAAAAATGGGGGAGGCCTATGTCCAGCAGCGGACTGCGATAGGTTAAATAGACAGATGTACATAGTTAGGGTACTAAACAACTGATGAACACTTATATTAGAGCGTCGCTGGGTCAATGGTGTGGACTGTCGCCCTCCTTCCGGGAGGGGTGAGGTTCAAATCCCGCCACATAACAATATTTTCGAATTTCGAAAAATATATGTACGTTATCCGACGCTCTTACGGTGAAGGAAACATCGTGGGAACCTTCATGCACGCTGCGAAGAGATTCGAAGGTTGTGTGTGAAGTCGTCCAATCGCACCGGGTCGCGTGGACGACTAAGGCCTAATCACCCTATACGGGTAGGCTCGTGCCCCTCGGTGGGGACGTTTAATGAGCTGATGATGAGATACTAACATCAAATAAATGTTTTAGTCTTATCTATTGGAGAATGAACGATGGTCGCATATAAAGTTGTTTCCTTCAACCAGCACTGACGAGAGTGATAGGTCCGCCACACACACAAGTGTTCGTACTGCCTACCCTTGGTGTTGCAGCCGACGTCTCAACCGCAACACCGAATGGGTCGTCAAACCATTTACGGGTAGGCCCGTGCCCTTCAGTGGGTATAATGGGCTGATGATGATGATGATGATGGTGGTGTTGCAGGGTGCCCCACAAGCCGGTGGGCGCGGGCGGCGGTCCGGTCCGCTACAACGATCCCCACGTGAAGGCGCACGTTTTGCTGCAAGCGCACCTGTCCCGTATGCAGCTACCGGCTGAATTGAGGGCCGACACCGCTACTGTTTTAGTTAAGGTATGTTTATACGTTGAAATTGTGAATTCAATTTGTTAATTTCAGACGGCAAATAATTTAAAAAAAAACATTAAAACACCTTAACACCTTAAAGAGTGTCGGTGGCTCAATGGTGTGGACTGTAGCCTCCCTACCGGGAGGGCTGAGGTTCAAATCCCGACTTAAATTAATTTAAAAACTAGATACAATTTATTTTCTTTGTTTAGCTCACGCCTATGAAGAACTGTTTTTATATTCGACATATATGTATTATAGCAATAGTGTACTTTGTTGACAGGTAACGCCTACTTAGTGAAGTATTATAATAGTGACAGATTGGCATAATCATAAAATCTATAATTTTCTTCGAATCGATTTGTTGTAAATTTTGCTAATTGTCCTTTCAAAGCTGCCTCAAGATTCTAAATATACACGAGTAAGTAAAATGTATTATATAACGCAAAGTTAATGAGAATCGAAAAAAGTGTTCCGAACGCAGTGACAGCACACATTCATATATCGAACACATTTACCGAAACAAAAAAGTACAAACTGTACTCTCTTCGGCGGTTCGTTTTTGAGGCACGGATGGCGTGTCTACCATTATATATACAGAATATCATTGTACTTGGATAAAATCTATACTCTTTACATCATTGGTATTTATAACGGCTGTAGTTGTTGACACTAGGTGGTAGACTCGGTACTGAGTCGTCTAGGTAGGTACCACCGCAGTGCCAGATATCGTCCACTAGGTGGTAGACTCGGTACTGAGTCGTCTAGGTAGGTACCACCGCAGTGCCAGATATCGTCACAGGTGGTAACTCGGTACTGAGTCGTCTAGGTAGGTACCACCGCAGTGCCAGATATCGTCACTAGGGGTAGACTCGGTACTGAGTGTCTAGGTAGGTGCCACCGCAGTGCAGATATCGTCCACTAGGGGGAGACTCGGTACTGAGTCGTCTAGGTAGGTACCACGCAGTGCCAGATATCATCCCGTAAGCAGGAGTGTTTATGCACTTTTGTGTTTCGGGATGAGGGCACTGTAGCTAGTGAAATTACCGGGTATAAGAGACCTAACATCTGTTGTCTCGGGTGACGGGCGCAGTGCGGCATTGATAGAGGATAATTACTGTCTACCAGTTGTTGGTCTCCTTTAATGCCGCTCTGTCATGGTCTGGCGTATCACTTACCCAGGTGAACGTCCAGACCGTCCTGTACATTTATAACATAAAAAAAGGCACCGGTTGTCCAGGTAACGTTGCCCGCAGGCCGATCCGTCTGATCCAGGCGTGCGTGGACGTGTGTCGTCCAGCGGGTGGCTGTCTCCAGCGTGGCCGCGATGGAGTTGGCCCAGATGGTGACGCAGGCCATGTGGCCAAGGACTCGTACCTNCGATTTGTTGTAAATTTTGCTTATTGTCCTTTCAACAGCTGCCTCAGATTCTAAATATACACGAGTAAGTAAAATGTAATTATATAACGCAAAGTTAATGAGAATCGAAAAAAGTGTTCCGAACGCAGTGACAGCACACATTCATATATCGAACACATTTACCGAAACAAAAAAGTACAAACTGTACTCTCTTCGGCGGTTCGTTTTTGAGGCACGGATGGCGTGTCTACCATTATATATACAGAATATCATTGTACTTGGATAAAATCTATACTCTTTACATCATTGGTATTTATAACGGCTGTAGTTGTTGACACTAGGTGGTAGACTCGGTACTGAGTCGTCTAGGTAGGTACCACCGCAGTGCCAGATATCGTCCACTAGGTGGTAGACTCGGTACTGAGTCGTCTAGGTAGGTGCCACCGCAGTGCCAGATATCGTCCACTAGGTGGTAGACTCGTACTGAGTCGTCTAGGTAGGTGCCACCGCAGTGCCAGATATCGTCCACTAGGTGGTAGACTCGGTACTGAGTCGTCTAGGTAGGTACCACCGCAGTGCCAGATATCGTCCACTAGGTGGTAGACTCGGTACTGAGTCGTCTAGGTAGGTACCACCGCAGTGCCAGATATCGTCCACTAGGTGGTAGACTCGGTACTGAGTCGTCTAGGTAGGTACCACCGCAGTGCCAGATATCGTCCACTAGGTGGTAGACTCGGTACTGAGTCGTCTAGGTAGGTACCACCGCAGTGCCAGATATCGTCCACTAGATGGTAGACTCGGTACTGAGTCGTCTAGGTAGGTGCCACCGCAGTGCCAGATATCGTCCACTAGTGGTAGACTCGGTACTGAGTCGTCTAGGTAGGTGCCACCGCAGTGCCAGATATCGTCCACTAGGTGGTAGACTCGGTACTGAGTCGTCTAGGTAGGTACCACCGCAGTGCCAGATATCGTCCACTAGGTGGTAGACTCGGTACTGAGTCGTCTAGGTAGGTACCACCGCAGTGCCAGATATCATCCCGTAAGCAGGAGTGTTATGCACTTTTGTGTTTCGGGATGAGGGCACTGTAGCTAGTGAAATTACCGGGTATAAGAGACCTAACATCTGTTGTCTCGGGTGACGGGCGCAGTGCGGCATTGATAGAGGATAATAACTGTCTATCAGTTGTTGGTCTCCTTTAATGCCGCTCTGTCATGGTCAGGCGTATCACTTACCATCAGGTGAGCGTCCAGACCGTCCTGTACATTTATAACATAAAAAAAGGCACCGGTTGTCACGGTAACGTGTTGCCCGCAGGCGATCCGTCTGATCCAGGCGTGCGTGGACGTGGTGTCGTCCAGCGGGTGGCTGTCTCCAGCGGTGGCCGCGATGGAGTTGGCCCAGATGGTGACGCAGGCCATGTGGGCCAAGGACTCGTACCTGAGACAATTGCCGCACTTCACGCCTGAATTGGTGCAGCGGTGCGCTGATAAGGTAAAACACTAAAGTATAAACACTTGGATAATGATTTAACATGTAAACGTCTAGGCTTAAGTTGGCTGTAAGTTTACAATGTAATTACTAATAATAAATAAATAAATGATAATTGGACGTATTTACACGAAAAGAATCCAACCCAGAAGGAGGTCAAAAATGAGTTAAGTATACAAAACTGAGAGCTGATACGAGCGTCGGTGGCTCAATGGACTGTGGCCTTCCTACCGGGAGGGCTGAGGTTCAAATCCCGACACGTACCAATGTGTTTTCGAATTTTCGAAAATATATGTACGTTATCCGACGCTCTTACGGTAAAGGAAACCTGCGCACGCCTGCGAAGAGATTCAAAGGTTGTGTGTGAAGTCGTTCAATCATCACTGGGCCCGCGTGGACGTCTAAGACCTAATCACCCGCCACGGGTAGGCTCGTGCCCCTCGGTGAGGACGTTCAATGAGCTTGGCACGTCTAGATTTCATCACTTGAGATAAACAAGCAGCTCCATCGACAATGGCTAGTTTTTTACAGAATGGTTTTTGGTGGGATATTTATTTTCATTTGTTATTAATTTTATATAAAATTCTTTATTCAGACATTGTTATATAAACATGGTGGTTTTGTGCAGGGCGTGGAAACAGTTTTCGACGTGATGGAGCTAGAAGACAGTGCTCGTGCTAAACTACTACAGTTGTCGCCGACCGAGATGGCGGACGTCGCCCGCTTCTGCAACAGATACCCCAACGTGGAGCTCACTTACGAGGTATGATAATACTATATTTACAGGCAGTGGCGTGCACATTCACACTATGTATACACTATGGTAACTATGTATATACTATGTTTACACTATGGTAAGTATGTATACACTATGTTTCCATTATGTTAGCTATGTTTACTCTATGGTAACTATGTTTTCACTATGTTATCTATTTGTAGACCATGTTAACTATGTTTACACTATGGTCACTATGTTTCCATTATGTTAGGCATGTTTACTTTATGTTAACTATGTTTACACTATGGTAACTATGTTTACACTGTGGTGTCGATGCTAACTATGTGTATTGTATCTATGTTTCAAACATAGTCACGTTTAATATTATTCTTGCTGTATGAAATAGAAATACATTTAAAACGTACTTATGCGTAGTATAACGATATAACATCTTGGGTTACCTTTTTACTATAGTTTTATTAGGAAAAGAGATAAGATTGTAATGAAATTGTTTAATTTCAAGGTGAAAAACGAACGTCGGCTCACAGTGGGCAAGCCCATTGTGGTGGAAGTGACCATGGAGCGAGAGGACGACGTAGTTGGACCCGTGATAGCGCCGTTCTTCCCACAGGTAATGTATTTAACACTCGTTCTTTTTAACCCTAAAAACAGTCGATTTTGAGTCGACTTAGAACCTTCTTAACCCTAAAAACAGTCGATTTTGAGTCTAAAATACAAAGTGATACAGTTTTTATAATTTATTAGCTCATCAGGTAATAATAATAATAACATTATTTGTCTTTCAAATCATACAAGATAAAATACAAATTATCAAGATCAAAACTTATGACACTTATGACCCTTATAAGATTATATTCTCCCGCAGTAAAAAACCTAAAAGCGCGCAGCAATCACAAAGCGCGGACGTCGCGAGTTTGTCTAAAATAAACAGTATTATATTAAAATAACAGTAGCCTATGTTTCCCTCATTAATCAGCTGCCTGCCAAAAAATGTCCAAATCCATCAACCGTTTCAGAGATCCGGAACAAATAGACAGGCAAACAGACAAAATCTTAAAAATTAAGTCTTTTGCCATATATATCGTATTTATATTTATATGCATGAAGAAAACAATGGTTACTTCAATGTTACAAACAGACACTCTAATTTTATTTATACAGTTATAAATATAGCATCTAACATCTGTGCCTCGGATGACAGGCGTAAGGAAGTGTTCACGGTAATGACTGCCTCTCTCTCTCTTTAACCTTTCGCAGTCCACTGCTGAACATCGGCTCCCCCATTTGAGCCAGATATCACGGTCTTCCGCTTTTCTCATCCAACTTTATGACTTGCCTACTGTTATTAATTCCTTTAACCCTTTGACCGCTAATGACGCCTTGAGGCGCCATCACAATTGATTTTATAATGTTTCTGGATCCCGGCGTTCAATGGGTTAACACTGCATATGTCATGGTCAGGCGTACATACCACCAGGTGAGCGAACCGACCGTCCCATTACAAAAGACTTTATTTTCCCAGAACGCGAGGAAGGCTGGTGGGTGGTGATCGGTTCGCCCAGCACCAACACATTGTGTCAATAAAGCGGGTGTCTTTAGGGCGAAGTGCGAAAGCGAGACTCGAATGGCTGGCCCCGTCTGCTGTAGACACTCGTTAACTTTATACTTCATGGCGGACGCGTACCTCGGCCGGACCAGGAGTACAAACTTACCGTGGACGTGGCAGACACGACTAGATTTATTGAGAGTGTTACCTAAAGCCGTTTGGTTACATTTATAATGATAAGAAACAATAAAAGTTAGAATTTTAATGTTATGAAGTGTTTTATTTACTATTGAGTAGATAAGAGAAATATAAGCGTCAATTCAACAGAAAAATATTAAAAATAAAAATATAGTGGAACTGATATGAAAAATAGTTTTTTTTTAAACCTCGACATTACACTTAAATAAATAATAATATCTACACTGATTTCATATTATTTAAAAGCAATTTACGCTTTTTCTAAATAACATTTAAAACTAATTTATGTAACATTTACATTGAACCTACAAGGTTCATATAACACTATCATATTTTTAAAATGGCGCTTTATTTTTTTTAATACTACCACGTCAAGATGGCGGGACCGCGGCATGATTTTAAATACTACCATATTTTCTTAATTTTAAATCTTAATTACAATTAATGTCCCGCCATCGACCATTGAGACTTTTCCGTTCGAGTCGATAGACACTCTTTAACTTTATACTTCATGGCAGACGCGTACCAGGAGTACAAACTAACCGTGGATGTGGCAGAACATGACTAGATTTATTGAGAGTGTACCTAGAAGCCGTTTGGTTACATTTATAATGATAAAACAATAAAAGTTAGAATTTTAATGTTATAAGTGATTTATTTACAATTATGAGTAGAAAAGGGAAATAAAAAGAGTCAATTCAACACAAATACATTATTAACCATTAAAATTCTAGTTACTATAATATGAAAAATAGATTTCTATTAAAAAGTATTTTTAATTACTAAAATTTACTAAACCATGACATTACAGTAAAATAAAAAAAAATATCTAAAAAAACTGATTTATGTAGGTAACATTTATATTGAACCTATAAGATTTATTATAGTGTGAAACTGATTTGCGTGTTACTTATTTATGATGAAACAATTAAATAAATATATGTTATCGTATGTTTTATTTAAAGAATCCTGAGTTAGTAACAGTAAATATTTATGAGAGAAATACAGTTTTTTTCCCATGGCGGTTAGTAACAATAGCTGAAGACTGAAATAAATGTGACGAAAATGTGATATGCAGTCTCTAAGATAAATTATCTTCAAAGTTGATAATCAATTGTCAATCATAGATTAGTACTCTAGTATCACAAATATGATGACCGGCACGTATATTTGCGTCACTGAGTATGGTGGTAGGTACTTTCAAAAAGCATAATCCCAGGCCAGTCTGCCCCAATGACCTTCAATTTTAGATAAGGCAAGCGAGCTAAATTATGACTACGTTTATAAGTCCACCTACTAGACAGCAATAAAATTGGTACCTATCGACGTGGCCCAGCTACGCGCATGTATTTGGCGTCTAATGTTTTGAAAATATAGCGCGTCGGTGGCTCAATGTGTGGACTGTTGCCCTCCTACCGGCAGGCTGAAGGTTCAAATCCCGCCATGTACCAATGTGTTTTCTATGTTTCGAAATTATATGTACGTTATCCAAAATCAAAATCCGAAAGATTCAAAGGTTTTGTGTGAAGTCCAACCCGCACTGGGTCCGCGTGGACGACATCATCATCATATTATCTATTTATAGTATTGGGGACGACTTTTTATAAACAAAATTATTTATCACAATTATTTTGGGACTGGAACACTATTTGCAAGACCACACACCTATTTAAAATAAATATTCATCATAGAGTGGTGCTTTTTCTTCATGAGGTTTTATTATCTAAAAGTTACATTCAAAACTCATAAGCGGTCAATAAGCTTAATGACTGCAAAGTTCAATAAGCTTTTTTTTAGAATCTTTTCTGTAAGAAATAGGCACAAAATACGATATATTGTTGGGCTTGGGATGAAAAAGGCGAAAGTTATGTTCAATGTCCATGTCATGTCATGTCCACAGCACCGGATCTTCAATTTTTTTTGGGTGGGGCAAAAATTTAGAAATGCCGCCCCCGCCCTCTTTTATTTATTTTTACCTTTATCATGCTATATTATTTCACTAATTTATATAATAGGTCCTCAAATTGATTGACATTTGGACAAAGCTGCAACTTTTTACGCAGCTGTGATCAGTTTCAGAGATATTACATCTCCTTGTCTTACTCCTCGGTGCCAATGATAAGCCAATGGTAAGCTCTTCATGTACTCGGCCTGACATAGTAGCGCTCTCGTACAAACATCTCAACAATTCGATATAGCAGTAGTCAAGTCAGGCACCGTTGGAGGGAATGAAACACAGCCCAAGTCTCGATCGAATCGAAGGCTTTCTCATAGTCCACAAACGCCAAACATAATGGTCAGTTATACTCTCCGCTCTTCTGTATAACCTGCCACAGCGTATGTAATATGTAGTCTATGGTGCTGAAGCCTTTGAGGAACCCGGCTTGTTCGGAGGGCTGGAAATCGTCAAACATATGCGCGAGACGGATCATAATGACTCTGGAGAATAACTTGAAGATGTGGCACAATATCGTAATGGGTCGTTAATTCTTCAATAAGCTTTTAATATCTAAGATAACTCGTAACAGATGTAAAAACGGCAAGATTAGTTTATTTTAGTCATTTTTATAATGTAATGTCGTATGGTCTACCGTTGTGGGGTACGGCTGCCGACATTGATACAATATTTGTGCTACAAAAAGAGCTTTTATCTACAACCTTAGACCACGTGACTCTCTTAAAGAACAGTTCAAAGAAATAAATTTGTTTTTTTGTAATGTAATTTTTGTATATTTTTGTCGTTCATAAGTGCTTTTTGTAAGCCTAATTTAAATAAATGAATTTTGACTTTAACTTATCATACCCGGAATATTAGGCTCTCTCCAAGCGGATACGAAAACTCGTTCGCAGAGAATTCTACTATTTCAATACAAGGTTAATTAAGGACCTTATTAAGGAGAACAGGGGGCCCAAAGTTTTCCAAAAACCACTTGGAAGGAGCATTCTGGTGAAGCTTAATATAGCAGATGGCCAACTACTCACATTACGCCAACAGATCCTGGAAGAGGTTGAGAAATTCTATGGATTTGTCGAGCGCTCATCAGTACAGACCGAAGACAGCGAAGATCTACGTGCCCTACTAAGGCACCATTGTACGTAGGATATGCCGGATGTTGACGTTAGCGAAATTAGTGCAGCACTGAAGCAACTGAGAAATGAAAGGGCCCCGTGGGATGACGGTATTACGACAGAACTCCTAAACACCGGTGGACAACCCATCCTTAGGACATTAGGTGAGCTCTTTTAATGCCGTCATCTACCTGGGAACTACACTGGAAGCGTGGTCCACAAGCGTTCTTTAAGAAGGGTGATAAAGCTCTCTTGAAGAATTATAGACCGGTAGCGTTTCTGATAAGCGTCGGTGGCGTCCTTCTCCAGATTGTCCAAGAATAAGTTTACTTGGGCTAAAACTTGACCGGCACAATTTCGGAAGGGAAGCTAGTAGGAGGATTCATTTGGGCTGGGCGGCATCAGGCAAGTTACATCAGATCTTCACGTCGACGATTCCGCAACGCTTAAGGACAAAAGTCTTTGAGAAATACGTCCTACCCATACCAACATACGCAGATGAGACATGGACACTGACTGCGGATTGGTTCAGAAATTCAAAGTTACTCAACGAGCGATGGAGCGTGCTATGTTGGGAGACTCTTATACATAAAATCAGAAATGATGTTATCCGCAAAAGAACTAAAATTACCGGCATAGTTCGCCAGATTAGCGAACTGAAGTGGCAGTGGGTAATGATGTCGCAGAACCGATGGCCGTTGGAGCAGACGAGTTCTGGAGCGGAGACCGCGTCTTGGCAAGCGTAACGTAGGACGCCCTCCGGCCCGATGGACCGACAACTTGCGAAAAGTCGCTGGTGGAGTCTGGATGAGAAAAACGGAGGACCGGAATATCTGGCGCAAAATGAGACCAATGTCCAACAGTGGACTGCGATAGGTTGAATAGAGAGGGAAAAGGTTTAATCACCTTTCTTGAAGAAGAACACCACCACGCCATTGCTCCTCACCTTTGGTGTCGCACCATCACCGATTCCGGAATTAAAAAGCTTCTGAAGGGTCTTAAGCACTGGCGTGCCCCCTACTTTCAAAAGCTCTGCGGTATATCCGTCGTAGCGGGGGTCTAATAACGCTTAAGCTGTTTCATAACCATCCTAACCTCGGCAAAAAAGCAATGTCATTAAAAAGTTACAATTTATCAATTATTGGTATTGATATTAATCAATTAAGTTCTATAATGAAGACTACTCGCCTCAGCTTTTTCGAAGTCACACTGGATGAAAAAGGCGTTTTATTTCCAATTTATTTTGTATATTTTCTTAAAAAACGTGGTCGCTTGATGCAAGTAAAAGGAGCTTAATTGTTTATTTTTATTTTTTTTCAATTGTAGCTGTCCATCATGAAAATGATATAGCTTTAAAGCAGCTAAGTTGGCATCAATTAACATAGAGAAATAACTACGTAACTTTGAAATAATACACTGCTGCCCTGTATAGAGATCGACGAGAGAGTTTTCGTATACAGCGTCATTCCTCAGATCGCAGCTGCACCCGCCTGCTGACCGTGATCTGCGGGCGCCTATTTAGAACTATGCAAAAAAATGTAATGGTTCAGTAACATGCCTTACTCCGCGCTCCGGTTATCAGTCGTATTTCTATGGCCATGCACTTGTACTATTATTTATTCCGCGGGCAAGTAAGGTAAATGATGAGTGGTCCATTAGTCGGTTTGCCGCCCCCTGACCGTGCCGCCCGGGGCACGTGCCCCCGTCTGCCCCCCCCTAGATCCGGCCCTTTGCATGTCCACAACCAATATGCGTCGATGGGTCTTCCTCGAGGTTGTGCAGGATACATATTATATCTGGGCCAAACCATCCAACTTGCCGGCATAACTTTGTGGGCTGAGGCATTCGGTAAGTTATGTCATGTCCTAACGTCACCGATTCTACAATGCTTATAGACGAAAATTTGAACAATGCGTCCTTACCGTGTTTACATACGCATCTAAAACATGTACACTGAACTGCGGGATTGGTTCAAAGACAACGCGCAATGGAGTTACGGAGCGAGCAATGCTGGGTCCTC